>JAGDQP010002865.1:593-51758 GCA_022664845.1 Lepisma saccharinum
TATATATATATATATATATATATATATATATATATATATTAATTAATGTTCAACAGATACAAATAAAAGTATGAATCTTTGAGCATCATATGGAGAATATCTGAGATAAATTAAGATCTTTCCCTTTCCAGAAAAATATATGTGTGTGTGCGTGCATGTGATAAACGTAGATATGAGTATGTTTCGTTCCAAACGGCCAACATGTCTAACTTTGGAGAGTGTTGGTTTCGAATTCGGGAGGTCCTCGGTTCGGTACCAGTGGTTGACTGTCCTGACTTAGGATTTCCCAGTGTTTTCCTCAGCCACACCAGGCATGTACCAGGATGATACCTTCACTTTACGTCCTGGCCGATTCCCTACCGCATTTCACAAAACCTTGTCTTGGAGTGATCCATAGGTGCCTAAAAGCTATAAATAAGATGCAAACCCAACGAGTAAAATATATAAACCTGTCGCTCTGTGAATCGGCATATTGCTTATTAATGCCGTGTTGATGGATCGACATGGAGACCGAGATCGATCAAGTGGCCATAGCTCAGTTGCTATAGCGTTGGCATAGCAATCGAAAGCTTTTAGTACGACCATCTATCCTGACTGAAGTAGTACCGGGCAACTTTCCTCACGACACGAATAAACTAATGTTTATAATAATCTGTAGAGATAGAATAAACACACACACACACTCACATAATGACAGAGAGTGTGTGTAGGAGAAGGAATTAGTAAGAGAGAAAGAGAAAAAAATAATTGATGAAGTCATGGCAAGAGAGAGAAGGATAGAGAAAGATCAATGAAAACCTTGAAACTAGGTTGATGTATTATTACCTAAAGAACAAACGCAAACACAATTTTTACTTTCTGATAGTAGCTAGTGATGCTTCTTTTCTCTCAGACCCAAGGAGAATTTCTGATTGAGTTCTGTAAATAGTTGAAGGTATCATTTTAGTCGAAAAAATACGGCGTTGACTGCGGATCGAACCCGGGTCATTGGAATGAAAGTTCAACACGAAACCACTGCACCACACATTTCGCTTCTAAAATTCTACGCAACACATGTTACAGTTGTTCTGTGTTAAAAAGAAGTACAAGAAAACTAGACGCTTCAGGTCAATGACTTCTTCGTATTTGCACTGTTAATACACAGATACTTTAGTATGAATCTTCCAACCAATATTCGTCGTCTTCTTCTTTTTCTACAAGGACGTTCCTACCAAAGGGAATTCGGCTAGCTGCTTCCACATTTATTAGTATTCGACGTTCACGAACAGAAGTGTCTATTCGATTGTTCACTTTTGCCTTGTAAAAATATCATCGGCAAGAAGAGGGGTTCTAAACTGCATTAATCACTTTCAATATTCAGTAGTATGACGTTGTTCCACTGGACTAATGTTCTTAGCTGAAGTTATATCTCCAGAAATATTATTACAACTTTCAGCGGCCGGTTTCTCAAAACTTTTGGAACAATTTTACTAGTCTCTACACTATTAATATCAATTCGCTTCACAAGTCCCTGTTTCTCAAACTTACAGTTGTAAAATACACGCTACAAGTCAACGGACTAGTATCACAATGTGACTAGTATTACTAGTGATTCTGCTTCTCGAAATAACAGTGTAGTCGTCTACACTTGTAACCCACAAGTAAATATCCACAAGTATCTGCAGATTTTTAGCGTATGTAGATGGATCGTTACAAGCCAAGATTTACTTTTTACTGGAAAAGTATAATTGATAAGAGTTTGGAAACGGAATTACGTACATACATTTTTCAAATGGATTCTAATTTTGTATAAAAAATATGGTATAGTATCAAGTAATTTTGATACTTTAAAGTGTTATGAGAGGTTGTCTTGAGGATCTAAAATATAAAATCTGAAATCACATCGTTAATAATTTCTAGTACATGACATTTCTGGAATAGAATAATTGCTTTCAGTGAACCTGAATCTGAAATTATTTGTAATCAGTTACTAAAGCTTATATTGAAAGTATGCGCCTGAAATATTTCACTGTGGCAAGTCTTGATTAGCGTAAATATGCACGTAGGTATTAATTTGTTTCTAACTATACAGTTCATGATCATATTTCATGTAAACTTGTATCAAAAGATAACTTTTCATTTGAATTCTAAAATGATTCCAACTTTACTCAATGTTTCAACATAATAATGGTTTTCTTGTGTTGCCTCATTTAAATGTAAAACTCTTTTCCTTGTGTTGCTTCTAAACAGAATAAGAGAAGACAATTGGGTAATATTTGTTTATAGAAGTAGAGTAAAAGTTGTTTTTTGTTTTCTCTAACTTTGGTTGGCTTGCAATTTAGATATGTAATTCCTTATGGCTAACCTAAGTTGGCTCATCTTTTCGTTTATTATCGTGCGAATATGATTTTACTTCATTATACTTTTGGGTTGAAGAGCATTCATCATTTTACGAAGATATACATTTTGCACGAATTAGAATCCTGTAAATCCAGGCCCACACCAATCCCGACCGACACGTGCAACTCCTACCTCGTTAATTCATCCTGGTTGGCCCAGTGGTTAACATATTGAAAAGCTGATCGAATCCAACGTTCCTAGAAAGCTCCTTCAAGGAATCTTGGATCGAACCTGGGAGTCACTACTTTTACGTTGTTTTTTTTAAGAAAATTAACTTATTTTTTATTCCATGCACACTTAGACAATCAAAATGTGAGCGCACTCTTTAGCAGCTCTGAAAGAGTTAAAGTCCAGAAATTCAGCTATATGGCAACCTCGCAACAACATGAGTGACCACTGGGCAGGTTTTAATACAATGAGTGTATTAGTGCAGTTTTTAAAGTACTAATCTTTGTGAAGAAAATAATGTTTGTATATCTAGTCGTGATGTAGCGAAAAATATGTGAATAAAATTAATTACAATTATTCTTTTGTTATTAGTGGCCGTAAAATAAATTACAATACAATGATGTTGCTATGTAATCATTAGCGATTAAGTTTTGCTCATTCCCACTTTGGGCCGTGAAATACTGTTTTTGAAACCTTTAACAAATTATATAACATGCTTTTTATACATATAGAATTTAACAAAATAGTAGTCAATAGAAGTTTAGCTCATAAATGCACGAAACACTGTAACTGAAACAAAAATCAGTTCTATATAACTTTACTTTGCTTTTATTTCAGTAAGAGTTGAGCTTGAAGTTTGTTTATCTGATGTCTTCGTAGCCGTGCGTGCTTGTCACGTTAATATTTTCCCCCTTTTCGTCCATAAAGCTGGCGACGCGAGTTCGAATCCCGAAGCTTGCTCTTCTTTTCTCACAAAGCTCCATCATCTGTGTTCGTATTGCGTGGACGTATTAGTTTGATTCCTGTCAAATGCAAAGAAATCTGACAGCGATTACCATTCCTTTAATAAGGGTTAACCATTTCAAGGTTTAGTCTAATAATTATATAGACAGTTTAATAGTCATATGGAAATGTTTAGAAAAGAACAGATTAATCGATGTCATATTCGCTGACGTCAAACTTGAGGTCAGTGACTTTCTATCTGCTTTACTGTAATGTAATCATTTGCATAAATTCGTAATATGCAGAAGGCTAACCAAATGAAAAGGGTTTTCCAATTTTAAACACCAAATTAGAAACGGCTGGATATCTCGAGATCGCTAAACCCAAATTTGATGTCAGTTTCTCTGTATCTGTTTTCGTTTAGGCACTAGCCTCCATTACAGATGGAGGAATCAAAATTAAGAGGCCCAATATTTTAAGGTACCTTGAATGTTTAATTCTAAACGATAGCTTTGCAATTTGTTATCAATAGCATAAATTGTATTCCCCCCAGGGTATCTCCATTAAATCCGCCCATGCGCACAAGGTGTTTGTCCAGCACAAAGCGCACATGGCATGAGCAGGGATCGATCCAGGCTTCAACACACACACACACACACACACACATATATATATATATATATATATATATATATATATACTGTTTATCAATTCGTGTTACTGAAAACGTTCTAAAGTTATTTTCATGAATTTTTCTACAGTTGCTTACACGACCCTAAGTTTTGATACTGAGAATAATGTTCCTAAACTACATTTTAATCCTCTTTTCGGGAATTCAAACTCAAAAGTGAATCTCGCTTATCGGAAAAACAATGTTAATTCAGAGGGCCACTTTTCCTTGTCTAATTTTGTTAATTAGTACCAACACATTAAGTCAGACACCGATTTCTGTCTACAAAATATTGTACCGTAGCATCGCTCAATCTCGATCTTGTTCACTTTTCAGTTTGGACTACCAAAAGGAGGTTAATTTTATTTTGTAAAAGTATTTTCACCGTATTAAAAGGGGTTTTTGTGAGCAATTGTAGCAAATTTCATGGAAATATCTGGAAAACTTTCGCTTTTATCGGTCTGTTTATCAGTTACACGAATCAATAAAGGTAAAGGTAATGCTATCCCCTGTGCGATACACACGCGCCGTGAACAGCACATGGGGGATGTGGGGTGTAGCGCTCCATATCTCGACCTAATGTACGAAGTGAGGTGGAGTGGTCAGTCCCACGCTCGACTGCCTTTACCTTTCAAGGTGCCCAGGAGTACCGAAACACTCTGGTACTCAGTTTGATACGAGGCTGAGTGCACCGCATAGCGTCCGGCATGGGAAGGATGGGTGCCTAACTTGTGACTGAAAATGTATCACAAAAATTGAACAGGATATTTTGAAACTGGTTAAATCAAAATAGGCTCAGATTGCGCGCTATTATGCTTACAATACAAACTGTCAAAAGTTAAAAATTGTGTTACGTTCAACTTGTCATATTGCACGAAGTGTATTAGAACTTTTAATTGAAGTTTTAACTTCTCAATTTGCAAACGACAATTTTCTTTTGGTGATGTTAGATTCGTTCAGGCTAATTCACGTTAAAATAAACGACAATAAGTGATCGTATTTTAATGTGGCAATACTTATCCTAAAATGGATTTGTTCCT
This sequence comes from Lepisma saccharinum, assembly GCA_022664845.1. NCBI lineage: Eukaryota > Metazoa > Arthropoda > Insecta > Zygentoma > Lepismatidae > Lepisma > Lepisma saccharinum. The sequence goes on from JAGDQP010002865.1 coordinate 5,574, forward strand.
AAAACTGCCATAATATATTCATTTAATAATTCGAAATGACAAAAAGGACACGCATACAAATGTGTTTACTTAGCACACAATACATACAGACTAATGTAACACATAGACTCAGTGTTACAGTTTCCTCGCATTTGAACTTGGTTATTCATAGCTGTTAAGATCGTTGGTAAAATGGAGTAGGGGATACGCGCTGGGCATTTCAGTACGAAAACAAACCAACATGGGTTCGAATCCTATTCACGCTAACGATTTTTTTACAAAGCAATTGTGAATAATATAATCATTACTTCGCATACAAAACGGAGAATATTTCCGACTGTGGGATGAAGCACCTGTGTCACTAAAGTGAGAAAGACGATTTACGAATATTTGTTGGAAAACTCCAAATCAAGTCCCAGGGGCTTAAGAACACGTCATTGATCAGAAATATGCACTTTTCCTGTTATTATCCTTAGAAAGAAACACTATAACATATGTTAGGCACATTGTGACTAGAGATTCACCCGTGGAGTATCGCTAGCGTGCTGGACTTCTAATTTGAAAACCTGGGTTCGATTACCCACCAGCTGGTTTCATTTTCGCATACACTGAAGTATTCAAACAGAGATTTATCTTCGGGTTGTGGAGAAGAAAGCATCACTGGTCATAATCCGGGCAAACAGTGTGTGTGCTATTTGGCATAATTATAATCTAGTTTTTATGTTTTTCATTGGTCCTTCTCTCTTCCTCTCTTTTTTGATGTATTGTTATCGTGTCTTCGCTGCGTCTTTCTCTTCTTCTTCTCTCTATCTTTATTTTTCTCTTATTTTACACAAACTCTTTCTTTTTGTGCGTGTTCCAGAGCCAATTCCGGACCACTTTTGATGACCCTTTGATAGGGCCTGACCCAAACATAAGTGATTGACCGATTCTGGAAAATCTATGAACTGGGAATTTCGGAGATTACAAAGTATTCCGAACCAGTATGTTTAATAAGCCTCACCGAATTTGCAAACTAGCCTCGCGCAAACAAAGAATGTGTGTTACACTTTTGACATTATCCTAGATGTGTCTCAAAACTCTCTAGTTTCACTGGAATCATGAGTATTTTATCTGACCACCAAGTTTGGTCTCCATTGTGAAAGTGACTTAATGAATGTTTGAAGCACCATTTATATATTGGAATAACCCTGAAAAAATATAAAATCCAAAAGTTACTTCTCTCTTGCTGTTAGATTTGATTTGTGGGAACTGAACTTTTTACTGTGGGAACTGAACTTAATATTTTAACTACGTTTAAGTTCCAAATTTTTATCTGTACTTCTTCTTCTTCTTCTTCTTCTATCTCCCATTCTCTCTCTCTCTCTCTCTCATTTCTCTGCCTCTGTCTAACAGATATACGATCGGTTTCAATGTTTCATTGTATGTGTTAAAATTTCTCCCTCCATCAACTTATGTATATTGATTCGTCTCGCCTCTATTCTTTCATTTTATCGATACCAATACATGTCTATTTTGAAAAACAAAACGTGCTCATGATGTTTGCTGATTTCAGTATGGGCGAGACGAAGGAAGGAGAAAGAGGGGGTCTGTTTACCAGACACGATTATGGGATAAAAAGGTGCCACTTGGCCGGCATTCGTTGTCGCAATCTTTTTTATGCGCAGTGGGAAAACACTGGGAAAACCTAAGTCAGGACAGTCAGCCGCTGGTACCGAGCCGAGGACCTCCGGAGAACGAAACGAACGTTTTACCAAGTAAGGTACGGCGCTCGGAAGAAAGCATACTTGTTTCGATTTTTATCACATGCACGCACACACAATATCATAGGCAAGTGCATACAAAATAACGTAAATAACAACATAATATCAGAAATTATCAAGCATAAATATCGTGCATCGTGCCCTATTTTTCAGAACTGATAGAAACAGACCTTTTCTCTTGCCTTTCATACATAACGTTAGTGTTCTATGGAATTCATTAAGAGAGAAATAAGATAGAAACCATATGTTTTAAAGTTCATTTTTTATTCTCCGTGTTGGTTAAGGATCTTTTCTATTGGACAATTTAATTAAACTTTTCAATTCACTTCAACTAGCGGCCCACCTAAAATAAAAGTGGTGTTAGGTTTCCTGTTTTGGTATTTGAAATACGACTTGCTTACGTTTTTTTATTATTTTCTACACACTACAAGAAATCATGAACATCTTTCCAGAACCCAGGACATGTGATAATGTTTCCTCTTAAAGAAACGAAAATTCCAACCCTTGCTCGTTCACGCACACACTATCAGAATCACACACCGCCCACTCTACGTTAGTTGGGTGTCCTATCTTGTAGGCTTAGATAAAAATCGTGCATAACAAAGTCATGTGAACATTATTTTGGGCATGATAGTACATGATAGCGCGCCACAAGCTTTTCTTTTTAGTCATGCATTAACATTTTATCTTTTTTACATTTTTGTACGAGTTGTTTAAGAAAATTATTGTTCTAAAGTCTTTTTTTATTATTATTATTTTTTTCGAAAAATTATTGACTTTTGTGTTTTCTTAGGAAATACTTTGTGTTTACGTTCTTCGGAACTTTATCCATTAAAGAACTTACCTTTTCCGGAAAATTAATTTTCCGCTTTCTGTTTTTCTGGAAACTTTGACTGTATTAAACGTTAGTTTACTAAGTTAACCTTCTAACTTCATGTGGCTCCATGAAACTTAAGCATAAAATTTGATAGAAAAATATAGGTGAAACAAACTTTCAATGTTTTCTATGCGCATCACGTCGAAGTAGCCTGGACCGAAAACCTCGCCTAATAGTGCCCGAGAACACGATCTTAGCGGGTTAGGCGAACAGTTCTTTTAGCTTATCCGACGTTTATACGCCAATACAGCTGAATAACAATTAAAAATTATTTCCGGAAAAAAGAGTCAACACCAGCAGGTAGATGAAATGCTGATGAAATCATAAGTCAAAATTTGATCGTTAACTTTCAAATGGAACAATGACCTTTAAAATGCACTATTTCCAAAGCGTAATTTGATGGCAGTCATATTATATTTCAATAGTCGGAGACAAAGTACTTCGACCTGCTCCAGTAAAGAGCTCCCGTTTATCAAAGTGACCACGTTGTTTGGTGGGTTTGTCTTTTTTTTTACATGAACTGTCTGTTACCTAAGTAGATTCTATTCTTTTTCATTTTTCTTCGCTCATTACAACAACTAAATTTTGTTGATCAAGCAAAACCACTAATACGATCCTTTCAGTATACAAATGAAGATGTGTCACAACAGCATATAAATATCTTAGTTTGTCAGTTTTAAAATTGGTGATACATTAGTTTTGGCAACACTGTTTTCGATACATAGTTTTCATAGTCCCGTGTCACTTACAAACTTGTTGAGTTAGTGATGTTATTTATTTCACTTCACAATTATGAAATTTAGGTTTTGTTTACGGATAAAATATTTTTTTTGCAACAAGGAATTGCAACACTGGGTACTCATTTGCGTGTAAGCGTCCAAATTAGTAATCATAGAAATATATTTACACATGTACACACTTTGCAAAATACACGTTAATAAGGATGGATAAACAGCCTAGATATCAGGAACTTGCTCACATATTGAAATTGTACAACAGCTGTAGCGCCATGGTTTATTTAGCATAATATATATACAGTACCGGTACCTGAGAAGCCCCCTCCCTGCCCGTAGCAATTTACAGCCTTATAAATATAGGGTGTATCAAAAGTCACTATCTGTTTCAGGAAATAGGAGCAGCAGGAAGAAAACATCCGGACTTCAGATGTGGGTTCAGACACTTTGATTTATGACGCCATTTTAATCTTGTAAGTCTAAAAGGATCCTTAGCCTTGCAATATATTCTCAGCCTCTACGACACGCTAGTGTCTGAACAAAGGTGATACAAAGAAACTCACTTCATATTTGAGTATAAATACCATATTGAAAGAACCTTTACCACATTAAATGCGGGAATGTATATGAAGCTAGATCTGAGGCTTACTTCTCTTTATTTACCTTTGCGTATTGGCTAGCGTGCCACATGGAGTGAGTCAGTGATTCCGCCAGACCCCAACTGTGAGAGGTGTTTACTCCCAGTGTCTCGACAAATCCCTCAACTTTAATTTTTTTGCTGTGAGACATCGATAGGAACCGTAAAAATTTTCACTTACACCCTTCCAATTTTCACTTTACACCCCCAAACTGACAATCCTGGTGGAAACCCTGAACTGAGTGTATGCAGTGTTTCTTTCATGCATGCTTTTGGGTGGCTTTGCCGCCCGGAGATTTTCAACCGCATTCCCCAATAAATTAGTGCTAACACTTGTTTATTCGTATGTATACTGAAATTCATACATAATAGTACATTCAATAAATATTTTTCATGTTCTTTTGAGGTTAAATAAAGAAGTATGATATATTGTTAATTACATTATCGTTATTTTATATTTAACCACATTGGAGTCAATATGTATTATTTTTAATTTTCGTTAGCTCCCCATGAGTCCCCCGAATAAAATCTTCAGGAAGAAACACTGAGTGCAAAAGTACCGGTACTTTAAGAAAAGATTTGATCTTGCTTTACCAGATTAAAAACGTTCTGACAAATCATGCCATTTAAATCCAAATTTGAAGTAGAATTTAATGATGTAGAATTCCTGTAAAAAAATATTAGCGCAAAAATTCGTGAAAGAAGAATTTAATTTTTAATTTCTCATTACCATTTTGAAGGACTTTTCTATTCAGGTGCAACAAACATTGCTCTGATATACCTAAATAGCTCGTTCTTGCAACAAATATGTATTGAAGATAGAATTGTATAAAAGAACGAAAAAAGTAAACCATATGAGAATTTCTGTTCTGCGAAACGGAAGTTACTTTCGCAAAAGTGAATTAGGCTACTAAAGTAAAATAAAAACTAAGTAATCTAAACAACAATCAGTTATATAATGGTAGTCGATAATCGGGTTTAAGGAGCTTGAAGTATTCTGAGCGCGTATTTTCCATTTTTAAAGGTGATATTTATTAGTTCTAATTTGTCGAGCAGTGAAGATCTGCAAATGTGCAAGCTAGTGAGTTTTGTGCTACATTTATTGTAATGTGACATGAGAATGAGAAAATTACTTCCCAATACTAAGGTGCTTAAGACGAACCGTGTTCTTAAATTGATTAAAAGCATTATACTGAAAAGTGCGGAAACATACAAAAGCGAATTTGGTGAATATTAGAGTGGTTGTATATATTTTTAGTTGAAGTAGTATTGCAAGGACACAATAGGGCACGTGAAAGTAGAGTATGCTCCCTAGTTTCGGAAAGTAGTTGTCTTTTTCAATACTTGTTTTGATGAGAAGTACAGAATTCTTAGAAGCTTGCTTAGTTTTTGAGACGTATTATTTTGGTATTTTTCAGAAAGTCAAATGATTTGTAACTTTTTCACAATAATGATGACTAAGCTTAATTAATAAATTTGCTTCAAATTAGAGCAAGGTATATTTTTGCTTAAAAATCAAAGAATATAATACCCTACAATAATTAATGAATGGGTATGGATAATTTCCTTTAAATTCTGATGCCTTCCATTCAAGTAAATTTGCAAGTTTCTTCACCGAAAAATGGAACCAGTATTGAAAGATTTATGACTTTAATAAGTCAAGAAGCGTCATTTGAATAATCAAACTTCTGTTTTGCAGTTCTCTAAAAAAAAGAGAAATATAAATTCAATTCATGTTAAGCATTCTTTATTTGTTACATATTTTTATTTTTGTCAAAAGAAATGTTAAAATGAATCTTTTATGAAAAGTTATTTAGATCTTTTAATTTGCCATTTTGATAAGGGATAAGAAAGGTAACTAACTATAGAATTAAGAAAATAATTGTTTGAAAATTTTGTTCGGTGTGACAAATGTTGGAGTTCGTCGGATTGACGTGAATTCGAACTTTAACAATATTTACTTGAGTTTCATACAAAGTTTTCTATTGCAATAGCATTCTTCAGAATTTCTAAAAGATGCAAGTATGAGTAAGGAAAAGTTTTTGTTTAACGCAGAATACAATTTTCCACTGAAATACTTAGTGACAGGTTGTTCTCTCTTTACTAACACTCATCTCTTATTAGAATTTCATGGTTTTTACGAAACTTGCCTTGGTTTGGATAATAAAATTCAAGGTTCAAAGGCGTTTTAAAATAATGGAAATAATGTGAAAATAAATGAATATGTTATTGTACCGGTATAAAGGAACCCGAATCACATACAAAAGAAAAACATTTATGGAGTATGAAGAAAAACGACAAAAAAGATCTTCTCTAACAGAGTAAGAATAGCTTTTTGGGATATCATGCTATTGTTCTGGATCAGGACCATTTGTGATGCAAAACATACGTCTACTCCAGAGAGCCTGGAACAAGCAATAACTCAAACCCACCAAAAAAGTGACTCAGGTCCTTTTTACAGTAACATATTCAAATATAATTTTAAAGAAAATGGGCAGCAAGCACTGATAAGTGAGTTGCTTAGAGACGCAGGCGACCTCAGTGTTTTTGTATTGTGTCGAATAATGTTTATGCCAAGTTCGTCGCAGCTAGGTCTAACTGAATGGGACCAATTTTAACAATTAATTTTTAAAAATGAGCTGGCAACATTGAACTAGTGCACCAATCAGGACGGTTCCAGGGGATGTGAGCAAGTCTATTCAAGCCATTTTCAACGACACCTACGCATCTCTCCACACTTTGTAGTTCTTGAGATTTAATTTCTGGATATGGACAGACACCAAAACCGGGATTAGAATGCTACTTTTCTTCGCTCTGAAGGAACCGAAAACTCATTGTTGAGTATTAAAGATCTCTAAAGAGAGGTTCAAAGTAAGGTCTATAAAAATATAAACATTAAAATTATGTTTCAAGGCGACTAGTAAATATTGTCTAAAGATTTTCTCTTCTTTTAGTAATTTAAAAACAAGTCTTGTTTGATGTTCGTTTAACAAAAGAAATCATACTTTCCTTTAGACACATAAAGTTGTGTCCTTTTTGGTGAGAGCAGGTGTGTTACGCGGCATAAACCTCATAGTCATGCCAGGCGTTGACCTTGAGACGAGAACCTGTGGTAGCATGAGTCATCTATAAATAAAGCTGTTTGAGCGTATGAACAGAAGAACACTACTAGTGTTTCCTTCTTTTTTATAAGCTTTCATTTAACTTGACTTGTTAGTTAAGGAGACATTTTGTAAGCTAATTTTGACCCACTTCCACATAGCAGATCAACTTAAAACTTTGCACGCATTTGAACTACTGATGAATCTACAGGGTGGTTCTGGAAATCAGTAACAGGTTCATAACCCAGTTCCTAGTGCACAAAATCTTTAAAACAAAAAATGTTTAAATCAAAGTGAATCTGCGGAATCACATGGTGATGTTTCTGAAAACAGTAGCGTCTCGGGAATACCGGTACCTTTACGGAGGGGATAACTTTAAAAATTTGAATATAAAGTGGTGGGGGGTCGATGTTGCTTCCGTTGAAACAAGCGCTAAATTTTGAACAACTTTTAGAGGAAATAATTTTCGATAGCTCATACTGTTTGGCAGCTAGAAGACCTAGTTAATGGTCAAAATTAATATGGCGTAGAGGATTTTCGGGACTTTTCAGGTGTTGTAACTCAATGGGAATAAAGGTCCCAAACTAAAGCGAAATACTAAATGGGTTATGCGGAATCAAACGGTAAAATTTTCGAAAACCAGAGCGACTTGGGTATACTGTTACTGGGGGGCAACTTCAAAATTGTTAACGGAAACAATGGCTAAATTTGCTTTCTTTGAAATTTTAACAATTTTCAGATTGTTTAATATCTCGTAATGTTTGGCAATTACAAGAGTTAATTGGTAAATCAACACTTAACTTACCAAGTAGTTCTTGTAACTGGTGAAACCGTGGAAAATCTGTCAGGATAGTCGACCGTGGGGTTCGAACTCACGTGCCTACCTATTGCCGCCCCGAAGCCTGCGACATTACTGTCTGAATAACGAGGGCTGGGTACGATCTGAATCAAAGCTGTCTGTAAAGATGATGAAATTGCCTGTAAGTACTCCTAATTTCATTGATTAAGTGAATATTATTTCTTCTCTCTGGGGATATTCAGATATTATGTAAGCGCATCTCTAGTCATTTAATATAACTTGCCCCAACTTTTAAGCAAAAATAAGCAGATATCTGACCTTCTGATTTGTATTAGATTGGTGCATAAATTCGTATCGTTTTATAACGCTATGATTTTTATGTACGTTAGCCCTGTACATCGCACAGATTGTTTCACAGCTGTTGCTTCACTTGATCCTCGAGCAGAGTATGCCGGGAATTGTCAACTTTGTTTACTTGACACTCCCTCTACAAAATAGACAAGATGTGCACCGGATTGAAATACACTGTGTTTTCACGAACAAAAAAACTTTCGTAAACTTAATTTTATAATGGCCAGTCTAGTAACTGTTGACTTCGGCGCGTCACGATAGATTATGCCCCTTGTTAAAAGATACCCATGCTCCTGCCGGGACTCAAACCCGGGACCTTCGATGTGTTTTCACGAATACAACACTACGAACTAAACAATTACGATGGAATAATGGACAATGAACTCTTGACTTCTCAATTTTTATCGTTATTTCCTAGTCCAAAAAACTGTTTAAACCAACACTAATTAAACACGTCTTTTTAAGCAATCTTAAGTAAATATTACTCTGATTCCACTCCCCAAAGGCAGCAAAAATAATCAAAACTTGAATTCTCATCTCATCCCAGGAATGTATTCGTAGCTAATAGTTGAACTTAATTTTGAATTTAAGTACATTTGTGATGTTTAGACATATATGACTCAGACCTAGATAGGAACGGTAAGAGCATGCAGGAACGAATCGGTTACGTTCAAGATATAATCCCGCCATTTTTCTCATGTGTCTGAGAGGAAAAACAATTGGAAGCCTAAATCAAGATGGTCGCTTGCTGTTATCGAACCCAGAACCTCCAAATGGTCAACCAACTGAGCTACAGTCTCTTCTTCTTTACCTCAAGATGAAATTGTATTTTCTAGCAACAAGGAGTTTTGAACACAGCGAAGTTTCTTCAATGATGCCCGTGTCCTAACTTAAATCTGCAGAAATTTATCCGAACAATTATTTGTTCTTTGCGCGCTCGCTCTTTCTGCTGTACAGTTTTCGTTTTCATAAATTTTCTTCCTATACTCGGATCAGACATGGTTATAGTTCTTTTCAGTTCCGAATTCAGGTGGTCAAACTGCGAACTAACCTATCAACAAACATGGACACAGACAACAGACACGTCAGTCGAATGGTGAATGCAGTGGCGCTAACTGAAGAAGTTTCGTGTGAATGCAAGGCCTGAAGCGCTTTGCTATTCTCCTGGTTAATCGCCCAGCTACGAACGGATAAGAACAACAACAACTATAATAATAATAATTTGAGAGTAAATACGAATATTATGGTAATTGTTTTGGTCAAAGTGTTGAGAAACTAAATTTGAAAAGAGCATTGAACTATATGTTTTTACGAACTGTGAATGCTCCCCTTTCACGATCTATTGCTTCGTAAATTAAAGAAAACGAAAAGAGAGAATAGACGCACCACACAAAATGACAACGACCTAAAAAATGTGTCGAAAGTAGTGGAATGGCTGTCGTTGCCTTTGGATTTCTTTGTTAAATATAAACTCGGTAGAAAAACACGAAGTCTATTATTATCTGATTCGGGTTATCCAGGGATTCCACGGTGATTTTGAGTTTGGGAGGTATAAAGTCCACATTGGGAGGGTGCGAGTAGAGTCTTGCTTGGTTTGTATTGATTTTGACAATAAAAAATAACCTGATACTGGAGCCAATATCTCAAAAGGCTCCGAAGTTTCCTTCTGGACTTCAACAATTTCAGAATCGATTCTTTCTATATCATCTTTCATTTGATTTATTCCAGAACGAATATCCTTAACAACTGCACGAACACTACTGATTTTATACGTTATAAATTGGATAGTATACACCCGACCTTTCAAATCAGCTTGTAACTATGTCTTAACAATACTTATTTTCTCATCCATAATAGTTTCAATACTCTTTATTCCGCCAACTCATTCCTTTCGGAAAGAAGACGTGTTGAGTGCATCGATCCCAGGTATTCTGCCACGATTTTTAGTTACCCCAGTAGCACACATACGTGTCTCCAACGTTGATTTTAGGTTCATTTCGTTGATTAACCGTTACCGGTTGAAAAGACATACGTTTAGTTTTAAACCATATTTCAACAAAGATATCATTGCGTTGATAATGAGTTAATAAAACGTGTATTCAATATATTGTTTTCAAATATGGTATAGATTTTGTTTAATGTGTTTCTTACTAATGTTATGTAAAAATATAATTAACAAAACTAATTGAATGACACAAACTAATTTTTATGTTCTCATGTGCACGTTGAAAACAGATTGAATTTTAAACTATATTTCAACGAAGATAGAATATATTTGATACTGCATTAATGTGACCTACTTTCAGCTATCCTTCATGCTGTCCTAGATTTTGTTTCACACTTCTAATTTAATTGCTTAAACGTTATAATTAAAAGCAAATACAATAAAATTAACTACATTTTCATGTTCTCATTTGCATGTTGAAAACAGCTTGAATTTTAAACTATATTTGAACGAACATTTAATTTCGTTAATGTGAAGTGTTTTCAACTATGACGCACATTTCGCTTCATATGCGTTCTTCTAGGGCGACATACTACACTTATTGAGAAATACAAATTTAATAGTGCAGCCACGGTCAAGGTGTTAAATAAGAAAAACTGCGCATAACAAAGAAAGAAGGAAAGTATATTTTTTTCTCATTCTTACATGATGGTGAACGACGCGTAGCAACTCCATTCTAGACTGCATTTTAATACATATACCGTAATAAGCAGTGGACTCTCAAGGTGGAACAATGGATTAGGAGATAAGACGACGAGGTACCAACGGGAAGTGCAGAACGTTCCTGTTTTCTAACCCTACAGCAGCTTCTGGGATTATTTACTGTTTAAAAATTAACATAGTATGTCATGATGAAAGCAACGGATAAAATGAAACTAAATGCGTATATACCAATAGACAGCGTACATTCTCTGTTTTGGCCAATTAAACCAGTTTCTTCTCAACTATCCGGCGTCGAATAAACCGTTGAACAAACATACACTTCAGTACATTTACAACGTTAACATTACGTTTTGGTACTGATGTTTAATCCACGTATTTTCAACGTGTGTGTGCTACTAGAGTATGGGGCAAAGTAAAATCGAAGCAAAGTTAGAAGGAGCAAATACAATTTTTTAGCACTTGTACCGATTTTTAACAGTAAAAATTATAAATGTGGTGGTTGGGGGCTCTTTGTCTATTTCGAGGGATGACATCCGCCATTAGGGTGTCTGGCAAAATCCCTGATCAGGGATTCTTAGCTGGCGGGCCTAAGAACATGTAGCGTCGAAGTACTAGGATCTTCAGTGTGTGTATGTACTTAAGCGAACAGAAATGCGTAAATAAGCGTGAAATTCGTTTATATTTAGTGCAATAACGAAGAGCTTAATATCTTTTTTTAAATATTAAGTATTCATTATCATGAACGAAGAATTATAGTGTAAGTTGTACCGAGCGACCGTAGCTCAGTTAGTAGAGCGTCTGTTTAGCAATAGGAAGGTCTTGTGAACGATCTCAGCGGCCGCTCATTCGTACTTTTCTTGGGTTCTCTTCTCAGTCACACCAAATGCCGGAATGGTACTTACAAACTAGAACCCGACCGACTATCTTCCAACATCTCCCCATGGTATAATGCCCACGTTAATAAAGGTCAGTGGCGCCTTGATAGTCTAGTTGTTAGAGCGTTGGACTCATGTCCGCGTGGTCCCGTGTTCAATTTCCGCCTGGAGTCCCACTTATTGGTGTCCACCCAGTGTCGTGAGACAAACTGAGAAGTCACGTGAATAAAGGCGTGACGGCCACTCTGTCTAGAAAACCCCTAATACGCCTGTTTGTGGCCAGGTGGCGCGCAATGCTGACCACACTGCCTTCACTCAGGTGGACGCAGTTCCACCAACTACGTACAGATGGCAATGGGGCAGGCTCAGGACCTTTCGGTCTGTAACGTCCATGATTATTATTAATAAAAGTCAGTATTGTAATTGACTGAGTTCATCAGAATGTACTGTCACTGTCTTATCCTACGGATATTCAAGCTAGCATTGGCAGATTAATAACAAAGAAGATTATTTCCATATTAGCCATTATAATATTTTTACTTATGACTTTCAGGCATCTTTGACTCTGCCTGGGATATAGATGTGGAAGAATTGGAAGGTAGCAGCCAAGGCTTTAAGGTTCTATCCTGGCATTCTCCTGGTGAAACTGAGATAAACTTTGGAAAAACTCAGTGAGGATGATCGGCCGCGGGGTTCGAATCCGCGTACTTAGCTATGAGTCAACTGATCTGGTGTGAGTGTATCACTGTTTATATAGATTTTGTTCCGATGATGTTCTGAACCTAAAATCCATAAATCAATTGAATTCGTGCCCTGATGAAATCCCTAACGAGAATATATAGCTATTGTGATGCTTGGGACTCTTTCGTAAGATAGAGGCCATTCTTCAGATGGAATTAAAATCTCAGACCAAGCATCCTGTTCCGATTTACTCTTTCAATCACATCCCACCAAACGAATACAAGAATAGCGCCGTAATCAAAGCAATATCTCCTTCCTTGCCTACTGCGCAAGGTGAGAATATAATATTTGTTTAATGCTCTGGGAACGCACGTTGCAGATTTTGCGAGCTATATTATTTCGGGGAATTGCACAGCCATAATTTTCAAAGAATTTATTGATTTGTTATTAACTTGCGAAACGAGCTTCTAAGGACTGAAAGTAGTATTTTGGTAATGTAGGTTCCGAAATACTCAGTTCAATGGACAATCATGAATTGAACCTGTGACCAGGCGCAAAGAAAGCGAGCGTGCTAACCTTTCGGCTCCGAGTTCTCATTGTCTTCTCACCGCTTCGGAAGTGAATATTAATTTGTCATGCTGTAAATTTTTATGTATTATTCTTTGTTCAATTGAATTAATTTAAGGCATCTAAGACTCAGACTGGGGAAGGGGAGGGGAAATATTACAGGACGATATCAGCCAGTGCCTAAGTTGAAGGTACCATCACGGCATTTGACTGGTGTGACTGAGGAAAAACCCTGGACGGACCTCAGTCAGCATGGTCGGCCGCTGGGATTGAACCTACGACCTCCCGAATGCTAAGTCAACGCTCTACCACCGAGCTACGACAGCTCTTTTGTGATTACACTTTTTCTTTTCTCTCTTTAATTGGAGTGAACGGGATTCGAACTCGTCATATTTCGGTTACTAGTACGGCATGGTAACATATCTGGAAACATCGTGTAATTACCTTAAAAAGAACAACAATGGACAAAGTGCTACTTAATATGTTACACTGGATATAGACTTTTAACTACCCTTCCAAGACCAATATGAGACCAATGTCTGACGTTCGTTGCGTCATGCATCTTCCATTAAATTACGAAAAATATTCTCTTGCGCATTCCTTTCTTTAATAGAAAATCAACTAACAGGTATCTGGTCCTACGCTTCCACTTTCTTTCATAAATGCCTTATAAGTGTTAGAATCATAGTCTGCATTGGTAACACTACTTCCGACAACTTGTTGTTCCTGTAAACACGAATCTTTTGGTGATACTAGCGTCATCTCAACAAATGCATTCCTAGCTGCAACAGACTTTATTTATTTTTTCTATTCACAAAAAAATCACAAAGATTTATTTTCTTACATGTATTAATTAAATGTATTAAAGCTTTACACCTGAATCATTGGTTTGTCTCGAACCTTTTTAAAGCGATTTCTAGAAATGCCAGCCAGATTTGCTTTCTTTCTCTTTTACTTGTGTCAGTCAAATGTTGCCACAGTCTCGACACACAAACTTCCGTAACTCACTGCAAAATTTCTTATCGAAAACAGCCTGAAGCAACGAAAAAAGAAGAAGAAAGTTGTGCTTTTCATTCAGTTCTGCTCAGCTTTGCTATATGTGCAGTTCTTGATTTCAAGACGGGTGTGTAATGTACGCTGCTTGTAAGAGAAAACTCACAAAAGAAATAGCCAATTGCACAGCCGCTCACTGTCTTTATCACGTGACTCATAGATTGTGTGTTAAATCGCCTTTTTTTTTTAAAAAAAAAGCAACAAGACTGTTCTTCCAGTAAGATTAGTAAGCTCTATGGTATAATAGTAATAAAAATCGTTAAGCTTCCTCAAGAAAAGGCTCATCAAGCAAACTGATCAGCAAGCCTGACACTGTCATAATGCAAAGAATATTCGAGCTCCCTCGACAGCAAACTCGTCGAGTAAACTGTTGAGCAAGCTGATCAACAAACTCGATAGTTCAAAGAGCAACCTCGATGTAATATGACCTAGACCTCAAGACGCGAGCCCGAAGTTAAGTGAGGTTCAGGTCCAGTATGGTCGAGGATCATGTTCCATCATGAGTTTCAGGTTGAAATTTTATTTGAGGTGGATGACGCCTTCAAATTTGACTTTGGGTCCTTCCCGCATCTTCTCCCCAGCCCTATCTTGACCGAAGCCATAATTTCGTCAAGATTATAAATTAATTGAATTCAATTCGAACATTTTAACTATAAACTTCTGCTGAAGTCAATTAGTGGGACGAGATATTTTAACAAGCTGCTTAAAATGCTATTTGAAAATTGAATAAGAATATTTTGTTTAATTGCGTAATAATCAAAATATATTTTTTTATCAATATTCTTTTTGGGTTGAACTTCGGCCGAGCCTGTCTGCGAGATGAAGCCTCTCGGCGATTACTTCTGGGAACAATGGTGGTAGTGGCCACGGTGTTAGTTGAGGTACTATCGTGGCATTCGACTAGTTTACTAATTCAACTGAGGAATACCCTGGACAAAATCAATCAGGATAGCCCTGAGATTGGATCGAGCCTGCGTGTTTTCCCATTGCCTATCCCAAGTGCCGACGTAACCGACAGAAACATGGCGGCCGTGACAAAGACTTCTGGGTAACGAAAATAAATCAGTAGCAGAATTCAGTATTCTCCTGTTATCAGAAAACGGGTATTGCTCTTTTGAAAGCTGTGCCACATAATAATATTCTGAACTGTTAAAGATTGCCCATTTTTACTTTTGTTTGCGTGGACATGATACTAATGTAAAGTTACTGATACAACTGAATTAATAACTACACACAGGTCCTCAGTACAATAGAATTCAATTAAACTTGCTATTAATTTTTGACATAAATATGCTGTCGCGAATGTCAGTTACACATAGTACGTCCATATAGTGTAATAATCTCTACTCGTGGGCTGTGTTCATCACAAACTACAATTACTATTACAAAACTTTAGTGCTCTGTATTTTTTTACCATTAAACAATGTAACTAACTAACTTACTCTATGGCTTATGGAACTCGCAAGTTCATCGCCGCAGTAACAAACGTTCGCCATTGGATTCTATCCTGGGCAATATCAAACCAGTTGACATCGCGAACACCTACTTCTCGAAGATCTCTTCTAATATTGTCCTCCCAACGACGTCTCGGTCTTCCCAATGGCATACTTCCATCCGGCCTTTCAAACAGGATACAATATAATCTTCGTTTTTCCCCGATCCGAGCTACATGGCCTGCCCACCTTAGTCGTCGCGATTTCATTATTTTTACATCTGGTGAATCGTACAGTCCGTGGAGTTCTTCATTTTGCAGTCTCTTCCACTCTCCAGTCATTTCGTCGCGTTTCGGCCCGTATATCTTTCTCAAAATCTTATTTTCAAATACACGTAATTTATGTTCATCTGCTAGGGTCGTACTCCAACTTTCGCAACCGTAAAGCATTACCGGCAGAATAACCGTTCTGTATATTTTTAATTTCAATTTCCTTGATATTAATCGCGATGTTAGAATGTTTTGGACTGAATAGAAACATGCAGTCCCCGATACTAAGCGACTTTTTATTTCTTCCGTGACCTCATTTTTGCTTGTTACGTATACTCCCAAGTATTTAATTTGTATACTTTCTCTATGATCCATCCCTAATTCTTATGTTTTTAATTCCTTCATTCCCTGTGCTTCGGCTTATTATCATGCATTTTATTTTATCTATGTTTACCAGTAGACCTATCTCAGCACATCCCTGTGCTTCTACTAATGCATCGCTGTTACTTTGTAGTACATCTATATCATCCCCTAATAATGTACATCATCCGCGTATACAAACAGTTGATTCACACCATTCAATGTTAGTTCCTTTTTGTCCCCTTTAATTTTTAAAATCGTATATTTTAACGCAAAGTTAAACAGTAGTGGGGACAAGGCATCAGTAGTATTATTTGCAAGGCTACTCTGTTTTCTCATTTAAATATTATCACCACATTCCTTAGTAATGAATTTTAGAGATAAGAGGTATCATATTCCATTAGTAGCCTTTTACGGTAGGTATGTGCACTTCACACCACTTAGCTTTTAGATAATGGTGAGATAAGAGTTACTACCACTCTAAAACCACTTAATGGAGAGTGCTTTTAAAAGAATGTACGAATAAGAGCTTCCATTAGACTAATAATATAGGTATGTGCACTTAACACCACTTATCAGTTAAAACCACTAAATGGAGAGTGCTCTTAAAAGCATGTACGTATAAGAGCTTCCATTAGTTTAATGATATAGGTATGTGCACTTAATACCACTTAAGTCGTTAGATAATGGTAAGATAATAGTTATGACTAGTTTAAACCACTCAACTGAGATAATAAGTAGTCCATTCTTAAAAGCATTAGGTTTCCTTTTAGGCTTATCTTATAACAGCACCTTTCAGTGCATCATAGTGAAAGGCAATTTACTGGAGTAATGATCATTTGCGCTTTTAATATAGGTTAAAGCACTCAACACCACTTAAATCGTTAGATAATGGTGAGACAAAAGTTACTACCACTGTAAAACCACTTAACTGAGATGATAACTAGTACACATTGAAAACCATTAGATAGAGTGTTTGTAGTCTTTTATTATGATTGCAATTTCTTTTAGTATGACCTGGTGAAAGGCGGATGCCGTTCATTTGCGCATGTGCACGAGTATGAATAAAGTGTGTTAGTGTTAAAGTATGAATATTAGTTGCTATGGCTACCTCAAGCATGGACCTAGCTATTTCTACCGTTGTTAGTCCAAGCGTATCGTTACCATCGTGCAAATGTTTTCCCGCTGGGTGACGGAAGGCTGTATAATAGCGAGTATACAAGCATATGAATTTTTAAACTACCTTTTATGTTTAGGGTGCTATACAAATCAACCGAGCTAGCGTGATCATATTTGCGCTGGTCATTACAATTTATATATTTTTCCGGACGCCACTCCTGAAGAATTAACGACACTGTTTGGTACACGTACTAAATCCATTTCGCATGACTCGAACACGGTGGATGAATTGTTTACGTTGTAATTGCAATCTAACGAGTCAGCTCCAGCAGCATTAAGGGAAAAGTTTGATTGGGGGCTTCAACGCATGTTAAAATTGAACCGTGGAGTTTTGGTGGACTTGTTGCTGAAGAAGAATATGGAGGCCCCCTTGAAGACCAAGTGATAACATACTAGTGCATTTACATATTTTAGTAATAATTACAGTTTGTTTAGTATTGCTCAGTGTACGAGTTGTGAAGGTGACTTTATTGTGGATCAATGTGTCTTGTACTTGGTTGTGGATCAAACCACAATTAGTTCGTACTTGGAAACGAACCCCATTGAATGTACCAATTGTAATTTACGTAAGCCCCACAATTGCCTGTACGTGTGGAATACGGGTACTGTAATTGCTCAGCATGTATCCAGTCACATGAACGATCCTGAACAGTTTAGTGAATATTACTTCATTTTCACTTCTCAAGGTCATACACACATTATGAAGAGACCTTTTCTAAACGTAGTGCATCAGTTCATTAAGGATCCCGAGTGCATTGCGCAATTGATTCCTTTAGTGCTTCAACATCAGCAACAGCAGCAGTCGCTGCTATTAGGTGTACGTGTTTTATGTGCAAGGCAGTTTATAATCGATTTTCAAGGTTTTAAGATATTTCCAAACGAGTAGTTTAATTAGTTCGCATCGTTGATGGTCTGAACATGTTTTAAAGAAACATTTGAACATCTTAATACTTTGCCTAGTAAAGTTATCCTGTGAACGTTCAGACTTAACTGTAGGGTACCAACGATAGCGGACTGCCTAATAAATAATTTACAGGGGTTAGAATGGACTACAGTCAATGGGTTTGGTGTATCACACGTTCGTCATGTTGCAAACTAAGTGAAAAAAAAGTTTGTTTTAAGTAATATTTCTCAGTTGTCTAATGTATTAAACCTTGAAGAGCAAGCATGCCCCACCTTACGTACATTACAGTTTAAAGTAGATATTTCCAAATGAACGTATCATCAACCAGTACAGGAGTATGTCTGCGCATTACGTTTTTGTATACAATTACAGTATTGGTTAAAGTTCCAAACGTCAAAAATGGCGCATGCCATATTCACATTACACTTGTAGATTTATTACTAATAAATATATATACCAACCAGGAAAAAGTGATTATTATTTCTTGAAATGAAACCCAAAGGATGAGAGGTAAAAAAGTTTTTGTTACAGTAAACTACTCTGCTACAAAGGTGTTACAATTTACATTTTTGTTGCTTTTTTATTTTTTGAACGTACTTGCGAACAAGCTGATCATTCCATGTCGGGTTATCAGTATACAATTTGGTTTGGATATTTACATTTCGTACATTAAAGTTCAGATACACAAGACAAAACATACCACACAGCATGGAATCATTAGCCTGATACTTAATGTCATTAACATTATAGACTTTACAATGTCTTTGGAGGAAATGAACAAGTGGCTTAGACGGTGGGTTTGCAAGGGGATCAAAGTAAAACCCACGTCGCTGTCTATTAATATACAAGGTAACCCAATGTGTACCTTCACGATACGATCGACTTAGGTTTACAATTAAGGCAACAGGTGGTTGTTCGATTGCAGGTATTGTGTCCAGTGCATAAATGCCACTTAATACGGATGCTGTACGGCAATCATGCAACACCACGTCTAGAAGGTCACTATTCCACATACTTATGTGGAGGTACAGATAATCATCATCATCATGTACTGTACGTACACTGGAACTAGGAGTAATGGAGGAGGGGTTATATACACATGTTGGTTTGTGCGAGATGTGTTGTGTTAATCATGGTATTGTAAGTATTTGGCATAACACTGAGCCTCGTACAGTGCACAGCGAAATGCTGGAAACTGGTGTTGGTAATGAGCACAATGACTAGCAGGAAATAATAATTGAACAGCTTTAGGACACTGCACATCCTCAAGGTTAACAACGGTACGACTAAGAAGTTGCTGAAGGTACCTTTGCCTACGCTCACCATGAGTGTACAGAGTATCAATGCATTTTGTATACTTAACAAGAATACGTTGCAATTTACTCTATGAAATATCACCTTCGCACCAGTCAATACCAAATACGTGCGTGGCTAGGTAATCATTATCCAGTTGAATGGTGAGTGGGAGTTCACTAGAATCAAAAGGAGCTTGGAATATCCAATTTTGCATGATATTAGCATCAGGACTTAAAATCGCTATTTCTTTGACAATGTAATCCTCATCGCCAGTTTGGTCAAAGGCAGAGAAATGAATTATTGCACGCATGCTGTTGCCTACTCTTTACTACTGAGAGAAGGTACCAGTATACAAACCCTTTTATAGTATTGCTGACACATTAAAACGTATTGTCGGTTTAGATATTACGGTCCTTATCGATTTGGATCAGGGAATAAAACTGAGCATAGACAACACAGGTAATGGATTGCGTTTAACGTTCAGTAAAACCAATGCTAATATTGACAGGAGAATCCTTAACGACATCCCATGTCGTATCGTCAAGAGTACTTGTTGGAGATAGTATAAATGCATACAATGTATAACCATTACGATAATCATGAACGGTAATAGTATGTCCTTGATTTTGATGAAATATGCCAGTACTAGAAAACAAGGTTTGGTAACATGGTAAAAATAAATTGTTAGCATAGTTTGGTGTTAATGCTGTGGGGGGATACGATTTCGAACTTGAACCTGAAGTTGATTTATATCAAAGTGTTGGAATTGGAAGGGATTTTCATTGTATTGACCATTGAATGCAGTATTTGCGAGAAAATCAATCACAAGACCTTTGGGCACGTTTCCTAAAAATACATTAGAGAGGGTGTACGTTGATACGTTTTGAGGACTGGTATGAACACGTGTTTCCACACGTGTCAATGGCAGTTTGGCTGTGTTTTAAGCATATAGCTATTCAACTGAAGTGCTAAATCCGCCGATATATCCATATGGCGGGCGTACAGTATGACTTCATCAAGGTGAACTATATAATTAGAATTGGCGGCACCCATGAGACAGAAAGCATATTTACTACGATGGAGTTTTACACGAAGAGATACGTACCTTATTAGGGAGTATACGATCAATGCTAGCAATATCCGTATACAATCGACCCATCATTTCAAACTGAGCACTCCCAGTAACATAGCCAGTACGTTGTTGAAAGCCTGTATTGGCATTACCTAACGTATTAAACTGACCAGCTGTATCCTTATACCATAATGCACTGGTTAGGTGGGTATTAGACGCATCACCCGAGTAATTAAGTACGGTTTCTAGGTAGGCTCGGTAAGGATACGTGCCTATGAAGATGAAATAACCTTATTATTGAGGGAAATATCCACTTGCGAAAATAATGAATGCAAAAAATTATTAACAGGTGCTACAATATCCCCAGCAACAGCAGGCGGACCTGCTGCAGCTACTGCTAAATTACCCCCTTTAGCAGTTTGAATTCTACATCTTACGTAGAGGTAAAGGTATGCTGGATGTATATACTCGGACGTAACTCCAGGAATAACAAACTCAATAGGTCCTTCAGAAGTGAGTGTTGATATGGGTCGGTATTCCACTATTCCAGAAGATTCAATAGCGGTTTGCGTCATGGGTACAGATACTAAATCGAATTCATTGGTACAGCACTCTTTACTACCGGGTGTAAGGAACGACATGGTGTCCCGTGGTTGTGTACTTGTAAGTTTGCGGTGCTGTACTGGTGGTCCAATTCGTCTGGGTGCTCTACGTTTACGTGCCCTTCGTCTTCCGCTACCAGTAAGCAACTGACCCAACTGAGTTTCTGCCTTAGTCTTTAAGCTTGATCCCACCTCCCGCATTCGTGCCTTTACAGATTCTTTAACAGGACGATTTTCTAACACATCACCAGCAACCTGGATCCCTGTCTGTAACGCCTGACGACCCACAGCCTTTGCACCCTGTTTAATGAATGGCATGGCAAATCGAAAAAGTCCACGAAATAAACTACCAATACCATGTCCACGTGGATGTACAGGTCCTGCGAAATAGGGTATTCCAGGTCCGTGATGTACAGCTACTTTCATTTTAAGAGACGTGTAAAGTGTAGTGTCACCGTCAACGTTTTGAATGCGAATGGTAAATCACGTCCAGCATGGTCTTTTAGTAGGATTTCAATGGTATCGAAATTTAGTTTTGCTATTGGAAAGTAATGTACGTTTTCAAGCGTAAGGGTTTGTACTTTACCATGGTTTATATCGTTCATGGCAACAATACGAAGTAATTGTGCTTTTGTATCACCCACATATTGTGGCTGAATTAGGTCCGTATAAAACACCTGTTGCGGATACCCAATACTCAAATAGGGTTGTTTCTGTATGGTTCCTGCCGTTAGAATGTTTACGGTAGGTTCAAATCCTAATTGTAATGCAAGCATGTGTGATAATCGGATTGTCTGTATATTATCTGTTACTTTAACCTGCACTGTATTGGAATAGGAAAATTGAATCCATGGAGTAATGGTATTCATTTCAGCCAGTAAATGCTGGATGGAGGTATAATATCCCGGGGTAATACGGTGTTTAACCTTGTTACCATCCTTTATATCGAACCAGTAAATATTTCCCCCATTAATTACATTTTGACACGTAAGGGGAATATGTAGCTCACTTAGTCCAACCGTCCATGCTGGATCATTTAGGTGTATGTGGTGATTGAGAATGTTCCGAAAATGTGTTGCTGAATTTTGACTATACGTTTGTGTACTCGCATTGGAACTTAGTGTAATGTAGAAACTATCTTCTGTACTTTCGTATATCATGGTTTGCGTTTAAAGTGTAACGTAATGCTTGACGTACCAAATTGGAATGGCATGTTTTGACTGCGTTCATATTTTAAGTCCACATGAAGTGTATCAAAATATTTTTTTTCACCTTCACGTATTGCGGTCGATTATACGTATAACCGCACTGATTTTACGAATAACCTTACCCATATACGGTTGTGGTTTAACAATATCCAGACATACGTTAATTTCAGATGGGATATTAGCATCGAGGTTGCATTGATACGGTGCTGCGGTGGTAATAATGATGGGTCTTTTACGGTGACTATATGGGAAATAGTGGATGCTATGGTTTTCAACGTTTGGATTTTGACTAAACCCAAGCAGGTTTTGGAGTCCTGGTGTCATTCCAATCACATAATGTCGTTTCGGATAACGTCTATGTTTAATATATACCCGATTCCGTGTAAAATCATAGTGCGACATGCGTGGATCATCAACAGCATTTTCAATATCCACATCAGAACTACGTGGATCATCACTAACATTATCTAGGTCATGCTCATCACTTGACCCAAGTTCCGCTTCGAGTTGTTTATTTAATACAGTAACCTTGAGTAACCCTCCAAGGCTAAACGTAGACGTTCCTTTTCTTCCTCCCTTTCCTTGGCCTCCTTCAGTACCTGTTCGCGCTCTTGTGTCTGGAGTGTTTGTGGAATACTTTCCAACAATGTTGGTACGGAATCATAGTACCCAGGTGGAATTTTAATATTATATTGCGTTCTTTTTTACCTTGCGTTTGAATAATGATTTCCTCATCATGAGGCAAATTATAGAAACTCCAAGGTATACGCGCACTGGCTAAGCCAACCACCCAATTTCCTATGAGATGAATAGGTTGTACAAGTTTAGTTGTATAGAACGCTGTGGTATTATTATTAAATACATGTGCACTTGCATTGGACGGTAGGATCACATAAAACTCGTTCGCCTGTATGACTGACGTCATGCTGCTAACTGAACAGATTGTCTTCGTACCCAACTATTCATACTAGCCGGGTACCCTAACCATTTGACATAGACCCACCCCTTTCTTCGTTTTAATACTTTTTCGATGAGGTACGTTGTTTGTTTTCCCACAAGCAACTTTTGCAGTTCCTGAGTGTAGAACCGTCCCTTAATAGGGTCCCCATTCCAGTCTTTGATTGTATATGTTACTGGCATACCTTTATTGCATTAATTTATAAAAATTTCACGGGACCATGTTGGTAAGTACCCCTTTTCGAGTTTATGTTTATATTTGCTAACACGTACGTACTCACCAGTCCGTAACATACATACCGGTTTTCGTTTTTGTTTAGTACCGTAAAGTGTGTACCATACACGATTAACATTTGTATTATTTGGCTGACTTGGTGCCATTTTAATAGTGGAATGTGTCGTGTGATTATAACTTTGAACAAGTTGGTTTAGGATGTCAATGTACCGGTACGTATTTTCAGCAGTAAAGTACTTGTATATTTTTCCTTGGGTGTGCGAATAAAACGTTCAACAAGAGCAGCTTTCATTTCTGAATGTACACTGTAATGATTGATCTTATACTCGTCAAATACTCGTTTCACGTGTTGATTGTAAAATTCCTAATCCTGTTTGACAGTGTGCTAACGGTAGTTTAAGTGTTTTTAAAATAGATGTTATGGCTTCCGCTACAACCGGCCCCGTTTTATTTTTAACAGGAATACAGGTCGCATACCGTGAAAACACATCAATGGAACATAGTATGTATCTGTGCCCATCATTGTGCTTTGCCACATTTTGCATATCTGCTAAATCCATCTGCAGTAATTCGTTTGGTCCACTAACATAATATTGTTTTCATGGAAAGGTTTTACGTACGGGTGCATGTAATGTATATGCATCCTGCGATGCTACCACTGTTTAATGGTTCGTATGGACTTGTGCGATTTACGATTGAGTTTTACTATGATTCCTAGAGATACTGGTTCGCTATACGTATAATACACCTTGGATGGTTACATTTTATAATACTTAAAGTTTAAAAACTGCATTTTGGTTCTTTAATTTACCCTTTCCCTTCTTTGCTTTTGAAAGAGTGCTTTTTTCTACCTTTCGAATGTGTACTGCACCCGCCCCAAACTAAAATTTGGGAATATTAATTTCCTGGAGAACCTGCTTAAACGAGTGGATACCAATCGGATGTCGGGGTGCACGTTTTCGTACCACCTCATTAATGAGATCAATTATATTGGAACCTGGAACAATGCTTCGATCTATGCTGACCACACCTGTTGAATCCCAACTGATTCTATTGGATGCATGCAGTAGGTTTAATAAGACGCCTGTTCTACGACTTAGAGTTTTGGGAACGGAATCGAGATTTAACTGGAATAATGGGTTTGAAGATGCTGTGCCTGGCGTTGGGTTCGATTCCAGTAGGGGTAATGCAATTGGTTTATGTGCTTGTGGGTATGTTGCAAGTACCTGTGCAAATCCTGTTGATACATTTTCCACTTTTCTTTCGGTGTAATAACAGTACGTTGTAGTATATTTTGCATTTCATGATCGAGACGTGCTTGATGTGATTCTGTGGATTTAGCGCTGGATACCATTTGTGTTGTTGCCTGTTCGGGAACCAAGATCATTTTTTGAAATTGTGACGTGGCCATACTATTTATTAAACAGACTTCCAGCGACTGCGCTTACAATTGGTGCTAATAGCAATATAAGTAATGCACCACCTTTTTGTAGGAGTAGTCGTCGACGTCGTTTTATACTACTCTTTGCAAGGGACAAGGAACGTAGTGTCTTTTTATGTCAACGCAAACGTAGCTTCTGGCGAGGAGACAAGCGAATGTTACCATTTATTATGTTTTTTGCCACCTGAGCAATGGTACGTATGAGTCCTCCTTTTTGGAGAATACGTTTTCGTTGCTTACCTTTGAATTTGCAAAGTGCACGGAGCTCGCTCCTGTAATGCTGTAGGCTTGACATCTTAATGTCAACTGATGGCAATGGGGGTATGCATGTCTTTTACATGTGCATAGACATGCATGGTTTCATCTGGAAATATATTCGTTCGTAGTCGTAAGGCGTCTGGTGTTTGCTGTGTTAAATCAAACATGAGGTAACTATGTGGTTTTTCAGTGGCTTTTTCAAATACTTCTAGGACACCCTTACTATGTCTTGGCATTGCTTGTCTTGCGAGGTATTCAATTTGTAATTTATCACGTGGGTTTCTGAACACTACGAAATAATGTGCGTTCGATGATATATCACGTGCATTTTTTCCTTTTGGAAATAGGGTCTGAATAATAAAGATGACGGTTAGACTTTTGTGATGTGCGTACCGGGTAAAAAGATTTGCAATGTCGCGGTTGGTTTCATTCATAAGATCATCGAAAATCATGAGTGAATTGCGTTGAATGTTAAACGTATCCATCTCTGGAATTCCATGGTAATACTTAATATTTTGAATGGGTATGTTTGGAACTGCCCGTCCGTAACACCAAACGATTTCGTTAAACTGCACAGTAAACATTTTATCCTTATGTTCAAGTAATTCCGTAACAAAGCTAGTTTTTTCGGCCCTGGAGTGCCCTGTTATTAAGACCGTTGCTGGGTGTTGTAGTGGTAACATGTCGCTTACTACTAATTAATTGCTATAGTACATTTCTCTTTTATATCATCATGCTCACGATCAAGACTCCCTACACTTGCATTCATCCATTCATACTTATACACATACATACACGTCTGTCCATTAGTCTTGTTTATATCCGTAGGGTAAAGTCTTATACTCCGTGACAGTTTCATCCCGTATAACCAGTCGTCGTTTACTTGTTATTTTGTGAGTCTTGTACTCTTTTCTTGAAACGATGATAAACCCTGGCTTTCTCCGGATATTATTCGGGGAAAATATAATTTTGCGTTCGGTCTTTTTAGTTATGAGATCATAAAAATGTTCGAAAATTCTTTCCGTGTTCGAAAATTCAGGGTGATTCCACGAAATTTTATAATTTCTTTAACTTCCCCAGTTGCCAAATTGCGTATTCAATACGCGTAATTTCTTGGTCCTAGCCCAATAAACCGAAACATTTCCCAGCCAGTAGGTATTTCATCGGTAAGTTCACCGAGGTAATTTCCGATGTTCAGCAGGGATTTTTCACATTTTCGTTCAATGAACATAATTGAGTCTGTATCAACGTAGATAACTCTATCGCAACCTACAGTCTCAATTAGTTCATACAGTCTTAATCGTGCCCATGACGATATAAATGGAGATAAAGTAACATTAGAAAATGGAAGGGGCGTGTTATTATTTTCCACTTCCTTGTATGTAACAATAAGTGTTTCAGCCCCTACTGGGACCACGGTGCTAACTTCTTAGTGAGGAGCCATCAACAAGTTTAATAATGCCTGGCTGTCTTTAACTATTTTTGTCCGAGGAAGACCGGTTCGCTGCCCGAATTTACCAAAAAGTGAATTTAATAAAATTTTAGATATCCACCTCAGACATGGATTTAGATTAACGTTTTCGTATTTCATTTCAATTTCTTCATGGTCTTTGTACTGGCGTATATATTCCCGTTTTTGTTCTATTGTTACGCACTCTGGAGGAAAGCCACTCGCTTCCTGTTTCATTGTGAGGAACTTATTCACATAGTCCTTAAACAGTCCTTCCCGCATTTCGTATTGCCATACCTCATGGATCTTATCGATTTTCTATCCACACGCAATGGCTTTTTTTAATTCGGGGGTGCATAACGTTCCACGAAAGCACCGTTGGTCCTTTGTGTGCCTACATTCTCCGTTGTTGTGTTCTTCCATATACGTGCGACAAAGTCCAAACATAAGTTTGCTGTTACATGTATAGGGAAGCACTGGAATTGCGAGCATGGTCGGAGGTTCAACCGTTCAGTGATATAATCCCTCGCAATCCTTTAACTTGGGAAAATCTTTCCTATACACCTTAGGTTGACCTACAGGAAGGGCTTTACGCGCCATAGCCCATGGGTACAATGATGTAACATCTACATACCGTAACCGCTCCGACTCAGTACAAGTGTACAATGAGCGAAAAACGTCTGTCCTGCCACTTTTAAACGCGTGTTTGGGTACAAGGCCAGCCTCCAGGTCAGCGCACTCGGTTCGAATAAAGTCCTGGTTGGCACTGTCACGCTCAACAAATTCGTCCCAGGTGCATTCCCAAATTTCAATGACCTTATACCCTATTCGCTGAAGGTACTGTTTTTTTTGTGTTCCATCGCATAAATCGTTGTTCTAGGCTTTCCCCATCTCCGAAGGGATCATGTCTCAGGTTTGGATACGAACGTAGGCATCCGTGCCAGAGGCACCCGAGGAACTCATAGGCATATAATTGTGGCCCTTCTTTTGCATAACCATCTAGTTTATATGGTCCCACATGGACCTCTCCCCCATTTGCTGCGTGTATAATTTTACGGCTGGGCACCCGGGACATGTGCGTTACCCACTGAAGGGCCTTTTTGCTTTCAAGGTCTCGTTTTTGATAATCTAATGGAGGGATAGCAGGTATGGTGTTTTCCGGCATGTACAAAGTGTGAAACACACCCATAGCTAAACTTGCTATTGTCGCACTCGATAAAAAGCATTTAATTCCTCCAGTTCGTTCCTCAATGATGTTAGAAAACTTTATAACCGCGTCAGAGAGGATTAAAACATCATTTAGACAATACGCCAGTAGTTCCTTTTTCATGTCGAACGTGTAGTCGTCGTCCTGATTACACTCGTTATGCCATTGCTTCAATACATCGTACTCCTCCTTACTTCGTCCCTCCCCATCGAACATTGCAAAGGGTGGAATTGGACCTGTATAATTTTGATTTTCCACAGTGTTAAAAAGGTACGGAAATTCACCTTTTCGTAAATTCGTATCTAATCCCAGGGTTTTTGGAAGACTCGCAAGTTTTACACCCATGTAGGTGAACGTATCTCGGAATACAACTTTGTTACCCAATGACATTTGAATAATTTTGTTACCTTGAGCAATCATATGAATTTCTTTACCCAGTCCTTGCTCCTCTATTGCTGTTCGAGCTGCCAATATGGTATCATTCCGTGATGCATTATGAGCAAGACAAATAATACGTTTAAACTGATCTCGCTCCTCCAGTACATGTTCAATAAACTCATCCATGGTCTTAAACAAAAAAATTACGAACACCTCCATTGTTAAAATCCCCGCAGACCATGCATGAAGCACCAGATTACTTATCTTAAGTTTTATGACAGCGGTGGGATGCACAAACTAAATTAACTTCATGTCTACGATCTCCCTTTGCGTCTGGAGCAAGAAAAAGGGTCTCCACATCAAAAATAATATATAAGTACTGATCTTCACTTTAAACGATTACTTTACGGATAAAGCACTGGTGCTGTGGGAGTACGTGCTTTTGACACAGTTTACGGTAATACTGACCACATTTGTGCGTTGCTTTACGCCGTTGTATATCGATAAAGGCTAAACAGTCGGGGCATTCCTTAAACCTGTCACATACAGACCTACCTTGTTTTGAAGCCTTTTTATGATTAGTTTTACAGGCCTGAGAGGAAAATGTTCTATGGCAATCCAGACATTGAAAGTGTCCCTTTTCCTCATCCTTAATGCTATGACATGCTTCGCAATACGAACAGGTATATTTACATTTGTCATGATACCCCGTAAGGCACATATCACAGTACCCTTGAATGCGTAAATATGATGTAATATATGTAATCGTGCTATAATGACCGTAACCCGTTTCCTCATTCTTTGTGTACTGTATATAGAGAGGTGTTTCCGCTGGAGGACCTGCGTACATTACTCTAGCTTTTCGTGTTTTCGGGTTCCTTTCATACACTACTATTCTATACTGCGGAGTTAAATGTTGTTGAAACAACTCGATTTCCTCTCGTCCGCACCCGTTTGTTGCCTCCAAATTAATGCCTACCTTTTTACACAATCGTTGTGCTACCCTTTTCCAAAACCCAGGTCCTGTAGTTGTTGTTTTCATATTATATGCTTTCCTTTTGGACCCTGGCTTTCTCATTTCTATGTCTGCACGGAACTTTGCTAAGACTAACGCTTGTGGGAAGCATAGGAGTGATTTTGGAGGTGATACGGTGTACTTCGAGAGAAAACCAGTTTTTTCCATGATCCTGTTATATCGTCGTGTTGCTTTTCCCATTCCCGTTCGCATATCTACCCAATGTAACTTTATTACCACATGACCAAATAAGAAAGTCTCATTCGAGTTGAGAACGTTTTCAATAGCTGATAAAATTACAGTTGAGTTGAGTTCATCCCGTTTCCGCCAACTAACATACACTGGTCTATCAATTTCACTCGCAGTGCTCTCAATTCTAATTCCAACGTACGCAGATGGCGCAACTTCAGGTAAAATATTAACTAACGCAAATTGAAAAAGCTCACTAACGTATTCCTCAGGATCAACAACATTCGCCCCTTTTATTGTCAACTTCTATAAATCTCCCTTCCATTCCTAAGTGGGGGTACCTTCACCGCTGTCTTGATATAATTTGAAAGTTACCATTTCCTTGCGTTCCAGTACCTTGTATATTAGTGGTGGTGGGGACAAAGGTTTCCCATTCTGGGATTGGTACCAGTTTTTTTCTGTGCTGGGTTTGTATTTCGTGTTCTGTACGTGTAAACATATTTACAGCGCACGATGGACCTGGC
The DNA here is from genome assembly GCA_022664845.1 of Lepisma saccharinum. Taxonomy (NCBI): domain Eukaryota; kingdom Metazoa; phylum Arthropoda; class Insecta; order Zygentoma; family Lepismatidae; genus Lepisma; species Lepisma saccharinum. Next base: position 35,636 of record JAGDQP010002865.1, read on the forward strand.
TGTACGTCAATATTATTAGCTTTATCATACAGACAGGCTAACGATGGTTCCTGTGTATGCCTTGCCTGACTTTCATTGCCTGATCGTGTGTTTACATCAGGTGTAGGTTCCTCTATATGTTCAAGTCCCGTAGGGTTAAACATACAGGGATCCTGTTTCGTTAGATTTAAAGGCAGGCTATCCTGCACATCGTTAGTTGGTTGTATACCTCGTACAGTGTGTAACATAGCTTGCTCTAAATCCAACGCTACTTCTATCATACTTTCACACTCCTCTGTTTCCCTCTCCTGTACCCTTGCAAGTTCCAATTCCAATTCCTGTCTTATGCGTTTCTCCTCCCCCTCCTCCACCACACAAGACCTTTCATTAAACACTTCCCTCTCCCAAGCATCTTCATCCATGGTAAAATGCAACAATGTGTCATCAACCTGCATGACATTAGTCTGCACTTCCGCCTCCGTCGATTGAGGTAATACGGGGGTGTTATGCACGATGACCCACGTCGGTGGTGGAACTCCTGTCCCAAAGCTTAGTGGAGGGGTTGCTGGATTTACCCTTAACCAATAAAAAATGCATAGGCCTCGGTTTTCCTAGCATTTTAAAGACAGTATTACGATTAATTCGACCCTCCCCAATTTTGCCCGCATGACAAAGCTCATAAAACCGTCGTTGGACATTTTCAATATAGGCTTCAAAATTAACCGGCCGCGCTGCGTACAAGTCCAGCACCTGCCCCCCAATTGACATAATTCTAATAAATCTTGTACCCGGTGCCAGCAATACTCTAAAACATTTTGTAAAAGCTCGTACCTTACCTCACTCTGCAGAGATCGTTGTCCTAACGATTCAAAATATGCTAACGTAGAAAATGCCTGCATCCATTCATTCTCCGTTTGCAGTTCGCCGTTCTTAAAGCTCTCTAATACTTCATCGATGGAATTCATCTCGTCTGTAAGATACAAGGAAAAACACCACTTTGAGTTATACAAAAGTAAATAACACGTGCTTTCAGTGTTAATGATTAACTTCAACTGGGTTCTATTGGAGTACGTTGCGAGGTATATATGCACTTCTAAGGGTAAGTTAGTATTTTTTTCTTTCCATGAACTTACGCATGCATGATTTTTTAAAACTCTTACACATGTAAGTGGAACTACAATTCAGGATGGTATGTCTAGGTGGTGGTATTTTAATATTGGATTCTTACTAGTACTAGTATTTTAATGTTTACACATACCTTTTTTTCAACTGATTGTCGATTCTTGTTTTTTTCTTGTAGTTGAACGTATTTCGTTGGAGCTGTTTAACGTGTTCACTGTAGAGGTTGCACTGTACAGGTTTCAGCGTATACCTGGAACGAATTGAGAGCACATTTTATTTTATTGTAGGAACATTTTTGATTGAGTTAGTATCGTTTAATTAATTTATAAGTTAATGAGTGCCTACGTACCTTATCATTTAGTTTATTATACTGGCTTTTATGTTCAACGAAAATTTCGTTGACCTGCTACTACAGCTCCCCTTCGTTTCACCTTCACTTTTAACATTCAATGTTTTATTAATTTATCGTGTACTATACGTAGATAGGTACTTTGTTACGCATATTAAAAAAATTAAAACTATTGGGGAAACAATTTTTAAAAAAAAATTTATAACGTCATGTTTTACGAGCATGGGAGGTGGTGAGAAAAAGGTCTACTATTGTTTAACTTGTCTTCCTTACAGGTTTCCCTTAATACTCATATTGCCTAGGTTTTAAGTGCATTGGAGGTGGTGTTCAAAGACCGTCTTTTTAGTTCTTTACTTTCGTTGGTTAACTATGACAATTTCACGTTTCAGTGATATTTTAAGGGAGTTACATTAAATAATTTTACTTTATCTTTTGATCATGTTGAACACATCGTCTTATAAACTCACAAATCAGTTTATTGTTCATAGTACATAGTATATGCCTAGAGGATTTTTAACCTAAGCAGTAAACATCTCTATTATTACTTCGACAGCTTTTGCAAGTCATTTGTACTAATTACTATAACCTTTGTGACATGTTAGAAATTATATTTTGAATGTTGACACGTAGCTCAACAATACCATATTCATCTCTATTAGTATTTAAAATAATATTTTCCCATCATTTTGTTGAGTCGAATATCTTTCGATGTCTTTTTAATAAATAACTTGAATCCCTTTTGAATTTGCACATGTCCAAGTGCGTAATGGAAAATAAAAATCATTTCAAACAACTGTATTTTAAGTCATCAATCAAAGGGACCGATCGTTGAATTTTCCCTGATAAGTACATACGTTTATATAACTAAGCTCCTTTACTAAGTTGAAGGTCCTCCACACTTATGCGTGAAAATCTAATAATTTTATCAACTGCAGTGTCTTATTACACTCATGTACTTAGTGTATTAGTAACTAGTTTAAAGGGAATCTCCTGTCTAAGGATTTCATCAGTAAAATCATTAATAGTGCAGTAAAACACAACTCTAATATAGGTAAAACCACTGCGCTTATTCAAACTGACTATAAGGGTAGGTCTAACATTAGTAAAATAAAGCGGTATATATTCCTCACACATGGTTTATTTTTATTTGCTTTCTATTTAAAAAACTGTCATAATAGCTTAATGGTAAAGTGCTCACCTCTACTGTTCAAAGTCTTTCGTTTGATAGCAGCTCATGTCATATAAAGTTTTTAGTAAACAATTACCATGCGCGTGAATTTCCCGTTTCCTCCCCGATCCATTCCATCTTCATTCATACGAACAAAGCTATAATACATATCACTACTCGGCACCTACGAATTAAAATATTAGCTAATCTCTTCTTTGTTCTTTTTATTGTATAAGCTCTCAATACTACATTTATAAAGACTATCATTGATCAAATGTAACTTAGTGGTTTAACATTTCAAATGTTGTGGGAATCGATCCTATTGCTTGTTAATTTTAATTAATGTTTTTCCAGGAATTTCTCTGTCACACCCGGCAAATCCGGGATTGTACCTTTAACTTAGACTCTAACTACCACCTTCCGGCATCCTTCCCCATTCTCCTACCCTATCCCAACCTAAGTCTTAGATAATTATTATTAAAAGTAAAAAAACGGGATGGTCAGCTAAAAACAAAATGGCGATCCTTCTAAGCTATTGAAGTCAGTTTCATCTTAGAAAAAAACACTAAGACACTCGTAGACCAAAATCATATTTTAAAAGTCATTGCAAGTTCTGAATAAGGCCTCAAAATTACAGGGTCAGCACCTTTTTCGACTAGTGTGTAAAAAGTAACTGTCATAATGATTTGAGCTTTTCATCATAACGGCAGCACGACAGCTACTATTTGCAAAGCAAAATACGAGTTTACATTATTTGACACACATAATTGATACATATGTCGTTGCATCAAGTGTGAAAGGTAAATAGACTGTACCATCCGTTGTCAAAATGGCTACCACTTTTGTTTGCGATGTACAAATTTCCAAGTTCAAACCTGTTGGAGCTACACTCTAATAAAGAGTAAATGGCAATCACAAAATTGTATACGTTCCAAACATTGCACATAGGTAGTGTTTTAAAATATTTTTCATGGTCATCATTTTTATTAAATTACACTGTCTATTGACCGAATTGGTTGAAGAGCCGACTAAACCAAAATACATGAATCCCGTACGTAAATACAGTTTACAAATCAATTTAAACAACGTAACTATAGATAAAATGTTGTCTTCCAATGCGGACGATACCAGATTTGATTCACCCAGTTGACTAATTGTGTAACATTTTCATTAGCTTTATTCCATTCCAGTCCCAAATACTAATTTTTATTTTGTCTCTGAATCCTATGCGTAGGTACTAACTAGTTAACTACATTGCAGGTCTCAGGTTCTATATTTAGTGGCTCGAAGCTCACTTTACATAGTCCCGATATTTCTACGTCAGCTTCATTTAATACTAATTGACTTTTTTCTTGTTACGTATTTTATTTCCTCTATTCAATTAACACCAGCGACAACCGCCTACAATTTACGTTATTTAGCAACAAATCTAAAAACACAGATATATAATTCACAGCCATATTACATTTACTCATAAATAAGGCCTCACCCGTAAAAACAAAATTTATCTAATGATTTCCACACTAACCAAATATGTTAGAAACTTTCATCTGTCCTTTAAGGACAACGTTCATATTCTGTTTCATTAAAAATCCATTGATAGAGTCAAGTAAAGAACCTGTACCGCTAGTTTGGAGTTCGTAATTCCCTCATAGTTTTCTTTTTGGGTTGTTAAGGTAAAGTTATCCATGGTTATTAGTAAATTCACTGTTCCAACTCCTGAACAACTGTAAATCCAATTATTTTAAACATTCGTGAGGATAGCCGAAAATCGAACCACTAACTCTGCCAGTTTTGGCAAAATCATTGTACGCGTGGTGGTTTTAAAAAACTTTGGGTCCATCATTGAATTATCCTCCTTAATACCTTCGAGTCAATGAACTGGAGTTCGTTAGATTATTATTTTCTTAAAATACTCAAAGCACTAGAACTATCATTAATGCTGTTAAAACAATTATTCTGGGTAAACTTCCTTCTAAAAATGTCCCAATGATCCAATTTGCACTTGGACGAAGCATACTTAATTGTATAGTTCACAGCTATATTCAATTTCTATCGTTCGCTGTAGAAATAAGCCTTTCGCTGTAGAAAAAGGTTTATCTGTTGATTTCCACGTTGTGCAGACATTACCGTACAAAAACTATGCATATCACCTCTATTTTATTTCAATCACTGTTCAAAACTTAATAAAACGCTGTAATTCTCATTATGAAAGGCTCGACCCGTGTGTAATAGCAGACAATCACCCCAATTGATCAAGCATACCCTGTAGGATTTACAAGCAAGAACCTTTCAATAATATTTTTTGCAAAATAAACAGAAAGTGATTTAAAATCAACGATTTCGTAATACTTTTTATTTACAGCAGAGTGGAGTTATAACTAAATTCCAGTTCTCGCTAAACAGTAAGTCACGACTTCTCTATCCAATAGCAAATAATCAAAATATCTAACCTACGATATTTTATGTCAGCGTGTAAAACACACAATTCAATTGCTTTCGAGTATGCATTTCTTTACGAATCCAATAGTTGGCACCACTTTGCAAGGCGTTTCATTTATTTTGCAAAATTGTTTACAGATGGAACTGAATTACACTTTTTCTGTACGCACTTTGATTATTGTGTATTTTCCAATATATTCATTTTCTTTAAAATAATACTTTGATCTCTCTCTCCTAATTAGTATCGAGTTACTAAAAATATATATTACAGTTAATACTAACCTGCAAATTCCTTCAAAATAAAATATTAGTTAGTCTGAAGATCAAATTCACTTCATACGAACATGAAAGACACTGAACAACTATCGATGGACACTAATTGAATATATAATATTTGTCCGTCTGTGCTCGTCCTTATATAGATCTATTCCTTTTACTTTTCAAGTGGATACTGATAGTCCCAGCAACAATACGCATTCTCTCGTTAAAAGCTTTCTTTAAATTTACATTAGCCATTGTCCTACATACAGCATTTATCAAAACGGTAATGGCTTTCCATTTTACGTGGTGAAATACTTGGTTCCTTTATCCTCATTATAGATTCAATTTATATAGATAGTACCACCGCATTAAAAGGACTCTATCCATCTAATGCTTTTAAGACTACTAGCTATCATCCCAGTTAAGTGGTTTTACAGTGGTAGTAACTTTTATCTCACTATTATCTAACGATTTAAGTGGTGTTGAGTGCTTTAACCTATATTAAAAGCGCAAATGATCATTACTCCAGTAAATCCGCCGTTCACCATGATGCACTGAAAGGTGCTGTTATAAGATAAGCCTAAAAGGCCATCTAATGCTTTTAAGAATAGACTACTTATTATCTCAGTTGAGTGGTTTAAACTAGTCATAACTATTATCTTACCATTATCTAACGACTTAAGTGGTATTAAGTGCACATACCTATATCATTAAACTAATGGAAGTTATTATACGTACATGCTTTTAAGAGCACTCTCCATTTAGTGGTTTTAACTGATATCTTACCATTATCTAACGAGCTAAGTGGTGTTAAGTGCACATACCTATATTATTAGTCTAATGGAATCTCTTATTCGTACATTCTTTTAAAAGCACTCTCCGTTAAGTGGTTTTAGAGTGGTAGTACATCCTATCTCACCATTATCTAAAAGCTAAGTGGTGTTAAGTGCACATACCTACCGTAAAAGGTTACTAATGGAATAGAATACCTCTTATCTCTAAAATCCATTAGTAAGGAATGTGGTGATAATATTTAAATCAGAAAACAGAGTAGCCTTACAAACACTACTACTGGCATCGCCTTGTTTCAATCCGTTGCGAATCTTGAAATTATCTGACATATTATTACCTATCCGTACTGTGCCTATGGGGTCGCTGAGACACATCTTCACTAGTTGAACCAATATTCCAAATCGTATCAGGATACTGTATAACTTTTCCCTTTTAATAGAATCATATGCTTTCTTAAAATCAATGAATAGCTGATCAACCGTTCATTTGTATTCCCATTCCTTCCCCAAAATTTGTCTCAAAACAAAAACCTGGTCCAATGTGGATCTATTTCTTCTAAATCCACATTGGTGATCTCCAATTATTTCATCTACATATACACTTAGGCGTGTTAACAGAGTATTACTTAATACCTTGTAACAGGTTGGAAGTAACGAGATTCCGCGGTAATTATTATAGTCCGACTTATCGCCTTTTTTGTAAATCGGAACTATTATTAAGGTTTTCCATTCCTTTGGGAGCTCCTCCCTTCTCCATATAGCACTTATCAATTTATGTAGTTCCTTGATTAGTGCCGTTCCTCCTGTTTTAATTAATTCGGCTGGAATGTTGCCTATTCCTGGTGATTTGAAATTTTTCAATTTCTTAACCGAGATTTCGATCTCGATCTCGCTAGGTTCGGGAATCCACGGTATTTATTTCAAATTCCTCTCTTTCTTCCCCGTTGTGTGCATTAAAAAGCTTGTCGAAATAACTTTTCCACACATCGACAATTTTAGTCGGATCATCCTGAAGATCTCCACGTTCATTTCTAATCATTCTTAACCTCGGCTGGTAACCTTTCCTTAACGAGTTTACCCCTTTGTATAGATCTCGTATATTATTTTTCTTCCCGTTTTCCTCTATCTCCTGAATCTTCTGCGTCAGATATTCGCTCTTTTTGTTTCTGAACCCGAGTGTGGCGTTTCGTTTCGCGTTAGTGTAGTGGTTGGTATGATATTCGCTTTTATTACTTAGCCATCGTTGCCTTGCTTGCTCATGAAGTTTAAGGCATTCTTCATCAAACCAAGGTTTGTTTTCTGTTGTTTCTTCTTATCTACGCGTTCCTTCGCTGCACTCTTAATTGTTTCACGAATTTCCTCCCACATCTTACTTACATCAATTTCGTTATTAATATCATTATTATTACTCGAGTCGGCTAGGGTTTCGAACCTATTTGAGAGTTTGAGTTGGTAATCTGCTTTTATGCTCGGATTATTTAATAGTTTCACTTCGAATTTAAGTTGTTTTGTTCCCTTGCTTTCTCTGTTCGCGATGCATAACTTTTCCCTTACTTTCGTAATCACTAATTGATAGTCGGTGTCAGCTTCTGCTCCTCTGTACGACCTAACATCCAATATGTTGGTGTGTCTTCGTCTGTCTACTAATACGTGATCGATGTGGCTATTTATGTTTATTATTTTTGAATCAGTATTTTCTATTTGACAGTCGAGTGCAGCTAGAAAGCTTGCGACAGCAACTAATCCGAAGGGCTCTCTGTGGCGCAAGCAATTTGCACCGTTTTTCGTGTTGAAATGCTAAATCTAGGACGAAAATATGGTGCGGGAGGGCTGAAGGAACCAGATACCGCGTATCACATATGCCAAATCGGACCTTTTTCTATAAGAGTAGCTTAACAATAACTAAAATTAACACCAGAACATTGTTCACTAGTTGTTGTAAACATTAATTTGTAAAACTACGGTTAATTAATCGAACATGAAAATCAATTGAGGCCGCGGTGGTTCAGTTGGTAGAACGCTTACCTCTGGTGCTAGGAGTCCTCGGATCGATCCATGCCATGTGGGCTTTCTAGTGGACAAACACCGTGTGTGGGTTTTTTTTCGGGGTGTTCCCGTTTCTTCCCAGTTTCTTCATTCCATCATCCGTTCCGCCTGAGCCATAATTGCCTGAAGGCCTTAAAGAAAATTCAATTCAATTTAATGAAAATAAATTTGTTGACTTTATGCACTAACCTCATTATGACAGGAATATTTTTATATGTATTTTTCCTGCTTGTAACCTACAGATACATTATGTTTGACACATTATGGCTGAAAATATTGTGAGCGCAGGCCCTACTTTATTGCCTTGTTACGAGATTACAAAATATCAAACTTCGCTTCATTTGTTTTGTTCGCATGTTTTCAAACACTTGCACCGAGAAGTTATAACTCAGTTAGTAGAACGTTTAATTACCAATCGGAAGGTCATAAGAATCATCCCAGTGACCGCCCATCCTGACTGAGAATTTTCAGGTATTTTCGTCAGTCATATCAGGCAAATGCCGGGAAAGTACCCACTAACTAGGTCCTCCCCGACTACTTTCCAACATTCTTTCCCCAACATTATCCCTAAAGGCCATAAATATTTTTTAAAAAATGTTCACGCCTGTAAGTTTTTTGGCAATAGTGTCAATAGATTAATTTGCCAATAATCAACCACAAACACCGGAATGAATGAAAACGAGTCGCTTCCGGAAATACAAAATCGCGGATCTATAAAAGCATCTTCGAAAATTTGGCGTTTTCCTGATTCGCTTTCGAGAGCTCTTCGTCGGCGAGTGCAATTCCATTTTTAAGGTGCAAATGTTTATCTCTCTTTCTTGTGTTCCTCCGCTCCATACCTGATTCTATCTCAGAGTATTTTTCTTTCATATGATAGTATTATAAAATTGATGAATTACAATCTAGAATGTCGTAGTTGGATATAAAACTTCTTAAAATATACATGTCTATTGGTTTCTCTCTGCTACAAGAAATCTATTTGGAATTTAAACTTGTTTTATCTCAAATTTCTCTAAGCGATGCTAACGCCTGTAATTTATATGATTCCGTTATACAGGTTCTCATTCTTTTCGTTGCAAAATGCTTTTGGACGAAGAATTATATATCCTGGAATGGGATGCATTCTAGATTATCCACTAATGAAGTTGGGTTGCATATTCAATAGGCGAACACTACCACAATTCATATAGCTGAAATGAGCATTCAAGGGGGTCAAAAATATATGCTCGCGATTGTACAGGAGCACGTGATTTCGAATTCATCCGCTAGGTTGCTCTGGCATCGACCTCATATTCTATTATGTTTTAGAATACGATGTTTTACTTTTGTTCTGTCCTTTAAATCAAACCAAAAGATATTTTCTCCGTCAAGAGCATTTTGACATGTGAGTAGAATATGAATTGCACTAAGTCCAACCCTCCACGATGGATCATTTAAATGAATAGGATGATTCAGGATATTACGAAAATGTGTAGGCGTATCGTTTGTATAAGTTTGTGTACTTCCATGTGAATTTAGGGTAATGTAAAAAACTATCATCAATACTTCGTGAAATCATGATTTCCGTTTAAAATGAAGTATAATGCGTGCCGTTACAAATTGGAATTACATTTTTACCCCCACGTACATCTTTTAGGTTTAAGTGTAAAGTATCAAATGCGAACTGTGATTAAAACGTTTTACGAGATCGTCTAATAAGTGAAGATAGCGATATGTATTTTCAGTTGTAAAGTATTTATATTTGTATAACGTTCGAGAAGTGCTGATTTAATTTCCGAATGAACACTATAATGATTCACTACAAGCTTTTCAAATACGCATTTTACTTGTTGGTTATAACATTTCGTCCCTAAATTCGTTTGACTATGTGCTAATGGTAATGTCAACGATTTAAAAACATTGTAATGACTTCAGCTACAACAGGACCCGTTTTATTTTTGACAGCAATACATGTTGCACACCATGGAAAAGCATTAATCAAACATAAAATATATATGTACCCTCATTATATGCTAACGCATTTTGCATATCCGCTAAATCCATTTATAGTAATTCATTTGAACAACTCACATAAAATTGTTTTCGTGGAAAGGATTTCGTAATGGGGCCATGTAATATATGCTTCTTGTGATGCTAACCATTTTCAATTTTTATTCTTAATGTTGCACTTATTTCTTGTAATTTTCTGATACTTTCCAGAGATACTGGATACGAATAAGTATAGTACAACTTTGATGATGACATATTTACATTTTATGAAATCAGAAATTTCTTAAAACGGTATCACGTTTCTTGGCTTTTGTTTTTTTGTTACTTTACAAATAGCCAACCGTTTGACTCGTTGGTTGAACAAAGTTGCACCAGACCAAACTGAAAATTAATCAATTCTTTTAGAATATTAATTTCCGGCAGTAATTGCTTGAATTATTGTATACCGATTGGATTTCATGGTTGTCGTTTTGTTAACACTTCATTCAAAAGATCGATAATATTAGATCCGGGAAGAACAGTATTATCAATGGTTACTATACCGTATGGATCTTAACTGATACGATTGAATACGTGCACTAGATTTAATAAGACTCCTATTTTACGACTGCGAGCTTTCGGAAAAGAATCTAAAATGAGTTGAAATAATGGATCTGCAGAAATACTTTTAGTTCTTCCATCTGATTACATCAAAGATAGTGCAATGTGTTGATTTCTAGATAAAATATGACCCAAGTACCTATGCAATGTCTGTTGGTACATTTTCCATATTTCTTGCCTTACTATATCCGTGCGTGTTAACACATTTTGCATTTCATGGTCTAAACGTGTTTGGTGTGATTCCTAGGATTTTAGTGATGATGCCAACTGGGCTGTTGCTTGCTCTGGTACTAAAATAGTTTGTTTTAAATTACCATGTTGTCATGTTACCGATTGAAAGACTGCCAGCAACTGCATTTAATATTAGTGTCAGCAATAATGGTAAAAGTGTCCCACATTTTCGCAATAATAACCTCCGTTTAATATTAGACTTTGCAAGAAACAATGCACGTAACATATTCTTATGTCGACAGAATCTTACTTTCTGATGTAGACTGAGAGGAATGTTTCCATTTATGGTATTTTTGACTACTTGTGCAATGGTTCGAATCACACCCCCTAAAGCTTTTTGTATTAATCGTTTCCGTTGCTTACCCTTACACCTGTAAAGAATACGGAACTCATGTTTGTAATGCTTTAAACTCGGCATACTTACGTCAACTGAACGTTGTCATTACGTGTCTTTTAGTATGCGTAGATATGCATAGTTTGATCTGGAAAAATATTAGTACGAATACGTAATGCCTCCGGAATATTTTACGTTAAATCACATAGGAGATAACTATGTGGATTTGCTGTTGCTTGTTCAAATACACCTACTAGTTCCTTATTATGACATGGCATATTTTGTCTTGCAAGATACTCGGTTTGTAATTTATCACGGATTATTAAACACTACCAAATAATGTGAATTGAGTGAAGTGTTTCGGGAATATTTCCCTTTTGGAAATACATTTTGAACAACGAAGATAACAGTTAAACTTTTATGATAGCTATATTTTGTGAACAGCGTAGAAATGTCCGCGTCTGTTTCAAACATTAAATCGTCCAGAATAACAAGAGAATTTGGTTAAATTTAAAATGTTTCCATATCGGGAAAACCTTGATAAAACCGTGCATTTTGAACAGTAACAGCCACAGCGCCATAGGACCACACGATTTCCTTGAATATAATACTAAACATGTTATCTTTAAATTTTAACAGGTTATTAATAAATGTAATCTTGAGAATTTTACTTGTCCCAGTAACCATGATCGTACAAGGATATTGAAACGGCAACATCTTTAAGTACACTGGGGAGTTGCAATACAGCTTTTCCTTTTTGCTGTTTCCTCTATTCTATAGGCATAATTCTTGTGCCCAAGCCCAATGAACAGAATCATACGCCAGTCATCAGGATTCTCATCAGTTAATCGGCCAAGGTGCATTCCAGTTTCCGATGGTGGCCGTTCATTTTTATTTTAGATATAATGATAAAATCCGTATCAACATACAAGAGTTTATCATACGCTACGGTATCCATCAGCTCATATAATCTTAGGCACGCCCATGATGTAATGAACGATGTCAAAAAAACACCGGAAAATGAGAATGGCTGATTTTCCTTAGTCTTATCTTTATACGTGACAAACTTTTTCCTCCTACAGGCGTCAAAGAAGAAACTTCGTAATTTAGATTTAGTATAATGTTCAAAAACGGGAACAATCTTGAACAATTTTAGATTCTGACAAGTCTGTACGTTCTTTCTACTTGGTATACAGAGAATTCTAAACAATTTAGAAATGCACCTTAATCCTGTTTTCTTTACGGTTTTGTCATACTAAAGATCAACCCCTTTAGGCTAACAATAATCAGAAATATCCTGTTGACTTTCTTGTTCAGTAACACAGTTCTCGGCAAATCTAATGGCTTCTTGCTTTATTTTAAGAACGTTTCCTACATACTTTTTTAAAAGCCCTGTTTGTATTTGAAATTCTCTACCTTCTTGAATTTGTTTTACATGATATCCGTACTTCATACTCTCATGAAGTTCTGGTGAAGCAAAGGTTCCCTTAAAACCCATTTCTTTGTCCGAGTGACGACAGTCCTCTATACTGTTTTCCCTCCATGCAGGTTCTACAGAAGTCAAATAGTAATTTTGAATTACATGAGAAGGTCAAAATTGGGAGTATTAAATGACTTGGTCGAAGAATTGTACAGTCTATTATCCATGTACATTTTTCAAGTCTGAAAAATTATTTTGTACACAAAGTGCAGCACATGGGGAAATGGTTTTGTACATGACGCAGGGATAGAGACTAGTGACATCATAATATGCTATTTCTTAATTTTTTGTGCACATATAGAGAGAACGAAGACATTTCGTCCTTCCTCCTTTAATTGCGTGCTTCAGTATTAGCTCCTCATACAAATTTGAGCGGTGGTTCTTTATGAAGTCTTGTATGTTCTTATTCTTGACATCTTTATCCCATTCGCATCCCCATATTCCAATCAATGTTGTGTCTTTCAAACTACTTATATATGCTGACTTTTTAATGTAAGATCATACCGTTGTTCAAGACTTTCTCCACCATCTATTGCAGTATGACGAAGGCTTTGATAACACTGTGGATGTCCGTCGAAAACACCCATGCAGCTCGTAGATAGTTACTTTATTTGTTTTTCGTCTTTATTTTATCCGTCTACCGTATATGTCCCTACTTATCCTTCTTCATTGGCACTTTGCTTGATTTTAATACCATTAGTGTACGCCATATACTGTAGCCATTGCAAAGCCTTTTACTTTGCTTGTCCCGGTGCACGAATCCTAAAGGTGGTAACTCACCTATACTGTCTTCTTTGAGATATAATGTTCGAAACACACGTAGAGCCAAACTGGAAATTGTGAGGCAAGGAAAACATTGGATTCCAACTGATTTTTCTCGATAATATTCCAAATTTTAAAAACCTGAGTTAGAATAGCTACGTCACTTTTACAGCACCTGACCAGTTCTTTTTGCATATTACAATATAGTTCTGATCTTTCCTACACGACTTGTGACATGCCATTAATGCTTTAGCATGATCCTCAGATCTGCATCCAACATCAAACCAAGCCTGATCTGGAATTGGACCCACATAATTTTCATTTTGATTGGTATACATAGATACGGAAATTCTTCTTTATTTAAGTTTGCATCTAAACCTAATGATTTGATAATGTTCTAATTTACCGTTCATGTGTAGCAGAGTACCTCTAAAGACATTACCCTAATCCAAAGACATTTCCACAATTTTTGATCGTTCATAATACATTGTATATTCTTGCCATGTGCTTGTTCTTCAGTTAATATTTTCGCTGATAGTATCGTATCATAGTCACTCCCATTATGAGCAAGGTACGCTATCTTCTGGAATTTATTCCGTGCAATTAATAGAAGTTTTATAAATTCTGCCATTTTAAAAATAAAGTTTCTACAGTTACCATCTATCGGATCACCATAATTATCACAGAGCCTCTGCATTCGTTTCATTTGAGCATTGATCGCACTGGTAAGCAACACAAATTAAGTTAACTTCATGCTGCATCTCCTCCTTTTCATAAGGGTTTAATAGCTGCGTCTCACAACCATATACAAGGACGAGATAACGATCATAGCGTTTTTCTTTTAGCTTTTGTACATAACAGTGATGTCCGGTAACATGTGTCTTTCACTCAACTGGCAATACCTTTTTTTGACAAATATGTTTCTATTTTCGATGATGACGAACACATTTAGAACTTTATGACAGGTACCACACTGTTGAACATCATTTCACAGCTCTATCTTTCATTTTATGATTTGTTAAACATTGCAATGAAGGAAAGTGTCATTTACAGTCCATACATGGAAATCGCCAATTTTCTTCATCTTCCATTCCATGGTACTGTTGACAGTAACTGCATTTGTACTGACAATATTTTCGATTCTGGTACCCCTAAAACAATATTTACAATACTCGGTTACTTGTAGGTATTCTCTAATCGATGGAATTACCCTGTAATAGTTATCACGAAAGTCGATAAATAATTGTTTCGGTGCAGCATGTACACTATACACTTTAGTAATTTCACTGGTGTAAGGGAACTTTTCATACACTATAATTTGATACTGTAGGAGAAATTTCTGTTGGAACATATGCACTTCTATGTTGGTTGGTAAAAACCTCTATTTTTATTGTTAACACCTGTCTTATTAAAAAGTTTTTAGCTTTGTCAATCAACGTATCTGTATTGCCGTCCGTATTTTGTAAATTATACGCAAGGATCCGATTGCCATCAGATTTCGCCTGAGCCAGCAACAGACTTTGTGCCAAACAATAAATATGGTTTGGTGGCTGTAATGTACCTGCGAAAAGAAACAACCCTTTATCCACTAATTTATTTGCACCTTTATTAAAGCTGCCTCAATGGTCAAATCGTGGATTAATCCAATACACTTTAATTTTCAATTTCCCCAACAGAAAACTCTCATTAGAATTTAGAATATTTTCTGTTTGTAAAATTACCTCAGGGGCCAGTTCATTTCGCAACGCCACTATACATAATAACTATACAGAGCTTAGAACAAAGGCGCAACATTGCTGATCTGTTATTTCTGCAAAAAATTGTTCAAAATAAGTTAGATTGTATGGATTTAGTTTCGACATTACAGTTTCGTGTCCCATCATCTAAAACTCGCATTAATAATACTGGTTTCTTCCACTGTAAAAAGGCAAGAACCAATATCTTAATGAGGTCACCAATCTGGAGAATTTGTACTATATATAACCAACTCTGTACAGTTCACAATGATCTGGACGTATGCTATATGTCACCTAAAGAATTAAGAGATGCAATTGTCAATAAAGTCTGTACAACTACTTTGTAAAGCTCAACACTATAATTAGGCCATTGCCTGTTGTGTTGTCACTAAATAAATAAATAAATAAAGTGGACAATCGACAGTCATACTCGTGCTGTAAAGGTAAACTCGGCGTATGCCTATTTTGATACTCCAAAAAGAATATATCCTGTCACATACTCAAATAACTTGTTTACATACTCTTCCGGGTCGACGATCGGTACTTGGTTCGCGTTTCCAAGCACAATTTCTCTTCCTTCAAGACCAAAATGAGGAAACCTTCTTTGGCTACTGGATACAATGATAAACACATCAGAACTTTCAGTTCCAGTAGCAGACATATTTTCTGTGGGCACTAACTATGTTTACCACACGGTGGGTGGTACTTCTTTTTCTTAGTTAATATTTTCAGTGCCTCTTCTTCTATAGTAACATATATTCACTAATCTTACCAAACGATTTTTGAACTAAAAGGGGAATGAGGATAATGGTAAATTCTATTTGTATTTTGTT
>JAGDQP010002865.1:51768-99661 GCA_022664845.1 Lepisma saccharinum
ATTTCTTCGGCTAATAATAGCGGTAGTGTTGATGGTTGAGTAAGTACAGGTACATTGCATATTTCTCTAATAGTTTCTGAGGAAACATCACATGTATCTACTACCATCTCATTTTGAACGAGTTTCCTTTGGTGGTGATACTCACAATCATTTTGCACAATTTTAGAATTATTGATGTTCATCTCAGTATTCTGTACGACCGGGATGGGAAACATGCTTTATAATACCGTCATTAGTTGCTACGAAAACTCATAACAAAATATTTTAAAAGAGCAGCGGCATTTAATCTATCTATAACAATTTAACTTTCAGACCCTAATTCATGAAAACGAATACACAACGGTTCATCAATGCTTCAAACCTCTGGTGCTCTACTGAATAAATTCTCTAGCAGTAGATCACATAACGATATCTCTCCAGGCATTGACCATAGCATATGCAGCTGGCATTTGTCCCAATAACCACTGAGACAAAATGTTTTCAATTGGATTGATTTTCTAAAATATAAAATAAACAACAACGTGCTTAAAACGTGTGCTCACACTGACAGTCATAACACAAGTAACAACAAGTATTGTGTTCACCAATAAATATTATTCACATTTTATCTATTTTTAATTTTTTGTATTAATATAAAATTGTTAATTTTCTTTTAGTTCACAAAAGAGAACATAATATATTTTAATTTATTCTCATTAGCTTTCATGTTAAAGACGTTATTGCAAACAACTCCATATAATAATATTACATTACATTCAATTAAATGAGTTATTTAAATAGCTAACGTTACATATCAAACATTTGTATTCAAAGATTGTTAGATACTATATTTTTTCTAAAAATATATATGTTCTGATTTGTAAACAAAAACATACTGTTCTGTATCTTCCTTACAGCACGCCATCAGTTTAATTTTCAAGTTTTAAAAATTTTCAATCAGCTAATCAAGTTACTATGTTCTCTCCTTTCTTCCAAATCACCACAAAGCGTCAAAACGTTTTAAATGTATAACACAAAACGCCAACTTTCAGACTCAACACAAAGCAACAGCAGCTTCAAATGTCAGAGTCCAAGTAACTCTGTAAAAAAATATTCAGTTTAAATTCATCATTCTTTATTGTACATAAAGCAGAAAAATTAAAATATACATCTCAAATGAAATGTCTCTAATTTTTTACTTTTAAAATTAAAGCAATTCATAAATTTTGCCTTTTAATCCAGTGGTTCGATGTCCAAAACTTATGTAGGTATCATCCTTAAAAAACAGGTTCAACACAAACCAAAGATTTTTTAAACAGCAGTTACAAGTCCATTTTAATAATAAAAGTTGTACGTCTCGCCTTTGACAGTTCTGTAAATACTCACATTTAATTTCCATTAGCAAAGGTTTAAGTCCGTCTGTTTCATTATTTAATTTCAACCAATATTCGGGGTCTGGTGAGTGTTTTATTTCGTCCCTGGGTCAGACGTCATTAATTTTCCCTTAGGGTCCGGGTGCACGCATGCTTTTCGTCCAAGTTTGCTCGTGTGTTTTAATTTTGTTGTTCCCATTCAACTTTACCTATACTCAAACCCAAGCTCCCTCTAAAAACATAGTACTCATTTAAACTAATAATTTTAAAAATGTATTTTTTGAAGTGGTGTAGTATTTTCCTAAACTAATATTCTTTAAATATCTTTATGACAACTTTCTTGCCTCTAGTTAAAACAATATACAGAATTAAGTTTTTAAGCAGCCATTTTGTATTTAAAATAAAGATTTTATTTTATTTTCTCCGTGTCGAATTATTTTCACGTTCGGGATTATTCATGGGTTCTGCCGAAATAACATTACTTTGCCACCGAAAACCATTTATCGTAGACTTTAAAAAAAACTGTCTACCAATTTTTACTATTAAATTATACACACACTCATATATTGATTATCAGCCTATTGATTAAGCTTTCTTTCACGTTGACGATTATCATGTCTTCGATCGGAATAACACTACTTCACGTTGGACGAACATTTACCTTACACATGAGCTGTCACGCGGATTCACAGCTATTATGTCTATAAAATTATACACAATCCCTGCCGGCCATCTTCTTTCTTCAGAATCTGATCAACTCTCCCCATACTTAATCCCCTGCATCGCACCAAGTGTGGAAACATGCTGAGTGCTCGAATCTCCACTCTCTTAATGAAACAAAAGCAATCGCTTATTTTAAAGTAAATTATGAAATACAAAAAGCTATGAAAATGACAAATGACGGTACAAGTACTGTTTGGTCTTGATATGGAATTGACTATAATTCGCTTATATCTTTTTGTTATTAATGACGTGTGCAATTCCGAGTAAGATTTTTTCGTTATTGCGCTGTGAAGAAAAAATGTATACGATTCTTGTTTTTGGTTTGAAGGTAGCAAACAGACTCCATGTGATAGTGAAATCACAGTAAAATCTGCAATTTAGAAACGCAGTAAAATACTTTTCAAATAGACAGTAACTTCCGCCAGCGTTTTCCATCCATGTACGTATTTCTTGTGAAGAAAATACTATGAACCAAAGGAGAAATAGTTGTGTGCTTTAATTTCGTTTTTTATCTCCTTTTCACTTGAATAACAATTCATTTGGCACATTTTCAAGCTTTTGATTTGCTATTTTCAACGTTGCCACTGCATATTAGTTTTTTTATTTTTTCTTCACAAATATTGTAATTTAATTACAATGTATTAAAGAGGGGTGCATGTTGTAGTAGTGCCTTCAGTAGAGAACGATTTTTTACAATAATCTGAACGTAAAGCAATATTACAAAATAATATTGTTGACTGCATTTACTGGGTCCTTGGTTCAATCCCAGCGGTTGGTATCTTGTATGTGTTTTTAGGGCTTCTTCTGTCACGCTAACTAAATTCCTAGATAATTCTCTAAAACTATCTTAATAGGCAGCGCTCAATTTCCTTCCGACCTCCTTACGTCCTCTCTCCCACCCTATCTCCTATTACCTGAGCTTAAGATGCTTAAAGGCTATAAATATGGTTTATTCTACCAGATATTATTTGAGGGAAGGACAGTTTACCTTTAAAATTAGATAAAGCGATATCTTTCATCTAACAGTAAGATAAAAATACTCTAAAATGGGAGCAATCTTGGCTTTCTGTAAATTACTTCTAAGGACAATTGAGGTAAGATGTTACTTTCATTCTAGCCTCTTACACTGTCAAATCTATAAAATATTTTGGTAAAAGAACGCCAGGTTTATTGATATTTATGCGTACTACAAATATTTGGCTCATCTCTCATTGAGTAAGGAATAAAGATGTGGAAAGAAACAGGCCAGGACTTTGTTTGAAAATACCATCCCGATATTGGCGTAGAAATATTTCAAGAAAAGTCTCTGAAAACCCTCTTTCAGGATGCCGAAATGTTAAGATCGAACCGAGGACTTTCCAATTACAAAACCAAGCTCTACTAGCCACAAATTCAAACGAAGTCAACAAAAGAAGAAAATATATTAATTCCATTAAAATCTCATCTTTAAATTTAATTTTCTCTCCTTGAAATTGTATTCACGAAAACACCCTAAATATCTTCTGCCTCTGTAGAAACACTTATTTTATTCTATGGTTACATATGACTAGATCCTTCTTTACAGACCCTCGTTCTTTCGTAGATGACTAGCAGAATCAATAAGAATTAATACTTTGTAACCAAGATTGACGAGATCTTATTTACATTTACTAAGTTTTCTAAGTCAAAGTTTTGCGTTCTGTAGGTTTCTCGAAGTCAGTGAAGAATACTTTATTAGCTCTTCCATGAAAGACAGTTCATGCATTATTTGCTTGCAGAGCGCTAACAAGCGGTATTCAAGAAAAAGTAACTTTTACGTGTTTGTTACGGAACAAAAACAGGATGGGGAAAATTGATAGTGGGAAGATCAATAACCCACTCTATTTTCTGGCAGTCCACATTTGAAAATCAAAAAATATTCTTTTATTACTATTTTTCGACTTTCAGAATCCTAGGCAGAGGATATAAAGTACATGGACTGTCTACACATATAAATGGTTGGCGATATGTGCTAGATGGTAATATATGAGAATGTCAATAAACCCGAATAAGTAAAATGTTTGTATATCTTAGCTTTAGTTTCTCTATTATACGAACTACTTGAAATCCAATATTACATTAATGAATTTCTCTAGTATTGTGACTGAAGTCTACGTAACTCAAACACAGTAGGTTTTAAAGATACATGGCAACATTTTAGGATTAAATTTCCGTTCATATAAAAGTTTATTTTGCTGCATTTTGTAAAGAAATAATGTATAAGTTGCGAAGTTGATGCATACAAAACTAAAGAAACATCGTACACTAAGCTTAATTTTCATTTGATTCTCGCTTATGTATTTATGATTGATGTAGCGATCTTGATTAAAGTTTGAAATTGAGTGTACTAGTTTGATTTAATATTGCAAGTTTGATTAAAGCTGAACGTAGAAAATTGTTCATGCTTGTTATAACATGCTTGGCAAACTTGGTAAGTGCCAACTAGTAAGTCTGATTCATGCTTGATTAAAGTTTTGGACTTGCGAATATAAGATTGATGCAAGTATTACGCTTGAAATGGTAAGCTTTCAACAAGTTTGAATCAACATTACCCTACTACCGAGGAGGGTATTGAGGTACCCTGCTATTCAAATTCTAGCTCATACGGCAAATATTATTAGCCGTGATGATACAGTGGGGACCTGCTCGTTCTTTATCGTAAGATCTTAAGACTGAATTACAGGGTTAAATTAACTTGGTGAGATATTCCTTGATTGCTCTCAGTTTAGTGCTCGTATTAGGGGCACACCGTACTCTTACCTTTTTCATTTTGGATTTAGCGTGCCTATATTTTTTATTATTGGGAGCGGTTGGCCTTTACTTTCAATAGTCAATCGCCACCACTAAGTGCAAGGGTACCCTTACCTTTTCTAACACACTTCTCCAGCCGGTCCTTTACGTTTGCTAACCCACTCTGAACACTGTCTCAATCACACCAGATGAACACCAAATGGTACTGTTAAGGTAAGGCCACTATCTTCCCCATTTTCTCCTGAATTGCGATTTTTTAGTTTTAAGACACAGTGAAAACTTCAAATATAAAACTCTAATATTTCTTTTTGACATAAACATCATCTTAAATCAATCTTTGGAATAACTAGAGGTGCAATATTAGTGAAATATGAGAATTGAATATATTGTGGATATTCTTAAATTATACTTTAGTAGAGAGCCTCTAACTATGGTGTTATTAAGTCATACACGTTCTAAGTTCTTAACCTGGAGCAACTTCGAGTAATTCAAAGAACAGAACTTGGCAGAAATGAGGAACTCATGGCGTGAGAAATCTCTGGAGATGCAACGCGCTGAGAGTTGATAGGTGTCAGATAAGTATTCAAAACAATGGCCTAGAAGTTCTTTAGTATTGTTGAAAACGTTGTTTTCGAACTTAAACTCTTATTGGATAGAAGTGTACCACTATTCCTTGATAAACGTATTGCATTATTGATAAATATATCCTAAGCACTTATGTTGCCTTACAGAATGTTTGTGGTGTGATGGAATCAATAACCCAGTAGAATGTCACTATCTCATGAATTTATGTTGTTACATTAAATTACCATGCTGCTCTTAAAATTCAAATCTAGTGACTTGAAAATTTTAGAGAATACAGTCATAATTATTTCAAGGATTCAATCCGTGCGATTATTTTAAATTTTCTTGTTCTGTGTTATTACATTTTTCAAAAATAACTTTGTTTATGGTAAGTGTTAATTCATAGAGAAAAATTGACAACCCTTGTCGCATACATGTCCGGCAACTGCGAGATTTGGGTTTGAGTCGCTGTCAAGGCGGCTGTTAATTTTTCTTGTTCATCGTTGAAATCACTTGATTGTTATTCTGAATATACATACCTAACAATGAAGGTCATCCAATATTGCATAAGAAAGAAATGAAAATATCTGTACGGAGTGAACTCATCAAATTCATATGAACATTCTTCTTCGAATCTTTCGAAAAGTTCCGTTTGTACTTAATTCGTTGAAAAATTACGCCTTGCTAAACGTCGTCTCACGAAATATTATCAAGAGATATTTCAGCAGATTCTAAATTACTAGCTAAATGAGATGGTCAACTGATAAATTTTATCTTCATTTTATCAGATTAAAATTGAAGTATGAAAGAATGCTGTACATATTTACACAAGAGGAGGTAATAATTAATGAAAACGTTTCGGTCAATGCACTAAGATGTATTTCATATGATTCTAACTACACTCTTCTCCGCATTCTGTCCATTTTCTCACAGTTTAAAATTACACAATGAGGTGAGAAGATATCATATTCTTTCCTTCCTTAAAATAAAAGATTCATTATTTATTCATGTAACTTTATAAATAAGACATGTTCGCTATAAACGAAACATGTTTCAACTTCCTTTTGCTCCCTAGTGTTAAGCTGTCCATTCCCTAGTATACCATTGCCGTCCTGGGAGAAATAGAGTTAGTACTTTGGCTCTAAACTAGAACTTATCAGTAGTGCTAGATGAGAGTAGGTACATTAAGCGGCATTCGAACTACAACTACTTACCATTAAATGGCCAGTTTAGTTAAGCTGTTGTAAATTAAGTCGGCAACAAGCGTGCTGCAGAGCTAGAGCCGGTGGTTTAGAACTAGGTACTATAACAGTAGTTATTCGGGAATCTGCATTTAACGTGAATTTTGTTTGAGAATGAAACACAAGGAATTCATTGTGTATAGTTTATATGTATACTAATCATAAAGAATATAATACGAACACGAACTCTAAGGAAAGAGAACTAATACCTAAGAAGAATTCACCGAGTAACCACTTACAATAAATATATCCAAAATAAAACCATAGTTAAATGCATTGAAGAATGGATTCCAACTCACCTATAATAACTTGCTTGAATAATACAATTTATAATACATAAGTAGATGAGCGTGTAGATGTTATTTCGAATTGTTGACCAGAGTTGAGTTGGGTCCCATGAAGTGGCAGTCAGGTTGAGCTTCTATAATCGGAGTATGAATAGCGAATACGTATTATCGGCAGTAACTAACTCTTGATTAGCGAGAAACGACGACAAGTCGATGACAAGCGACCACGGCCGATCACAAGTGACGTCAGCCGATCAAGATGGCGTCAAATGTCAATCTTTTACACTCTTCGCCAACTCTGTGTCCTTGATTTTAACCACACCTCTACCAACCAAAAACGGTCTATACAAACTCGTCAACACCCAGTAGTCTCTCGCGCACCATTCAGGACCTCGATGGAGTTTGGATCTGCTAACTGTCCTTATACCTTGATCTTCCTGACTAAGGTGAAATCTAATGTGAAGTGCTAAGGTGAATGCTGTTGCAGGTAAATTTAGACTGCTGTGTAAGATTGAACTTTCAACTCCTTGGTAAGTTGAAATATGAAACTGCTGATTAAGATACACTTTGATCTGCCTAGTAAGATGAAATTTTGGCTTCTGTGTCAGGTTGTACATTGAACAGCACACCTGACTCTTTGATGTAACTCGATACTATGATATCCTATTTCATCTCAGTTGGCTTTTTGGTGTAATTTAGTATTTGGTACATTATTCCATCTCAGACATAAAATATATGATTTGTGTTGGAAATCCAATCTTGCCTTTAAAAGCTAAAACAATATAATTTCATTTAATGGTTAAATAGATTTTCTATGGTCCTTGGTTCGTGCCCTTTTTGCTTACAAACTATATTACATTTTAAACTTTATTACATATTGACATGAATAGGTAATTTCGGTAATAGACCTCACTTGTGACTACACGACACCATAACTACTCGCATCTGCTCCCTATTTCCTTTTCCCTACTGCTAGTCTGTCTGCTCTCTAGTGTGTTACAAGTAGTTCCTTTTACTCCCTGGTTCCTTCTCTTTACTGTCCTATAAGTAGTTTTTCTGCTTCCTACTGGCTGCTCCCTAATATCTGCTCCCTGATGTTAATCTGACTGCTCACGAGTGTCTCATAAGCACTGCCTTCTGCTCTCTAGTCCTCCACTCTAACGTTTATCTTTCTGCTCCTTAATATAATTCTTTCTGCTCCCTAGTGTCTGCTTCCAAATGTTAATCTGTTTTGCTCCATCCTCTCAATCTGTCTACTCCCTAGTGTCTCGTAAATATTCCCTTTTTCCTACTGTCTCATAAATACTCTCTTCTGATCCCTAGTCATCCTCCCTAATGTTAATATTTCTGCTCCCTAGTATCTGCCTTTTAGTGTGAATTAGTATACTCCCTACTGTTAATCTTTATCTTCCCTACTGTGTGCTTACCTAATGTTAATCTCACTGCTCCCTACTATCTACTCCCTTCTGATCCCTACTGCTCCCTTTAAATATAAGTTCCTGCTCCGTAGTGACAATCTCTTTAGTCCCTATTCTCATTCTACCTGCTCCGTTTTCGTCCTTACTGCTCCCTCCACGTATAAGTTCTTACTATTTACTGTTAATCTGTTTTACTATCAGTCTATCTGCTCCCTACTGGTCCCTACTGAAAATTTATCTTCCCTACTCCCTATTAAAAGGCTATATTTTATACTCCTACCCAAATGTTTTTGCTCCCTACTGCTCCCTCCACGTATAAGTTCTTACTCCTTACTGTTAATCTGTTTTAATATCGATCTATCTGCTCCCTACTGAAAATTTATATTTCCTACTTCCTACCAAAACCTATATTTTCTACTCCTCGTCAAACGCCATATTCACTACTCTCAAATGTCAATAAGATCGTGACGTTAGCTCCTCCAACACTTCAGTTAAGTCCTAACAATCGACTACAAACGGGTCAGTACCCTCTGACGCCATATTGCCTGCTTCTCCTCAAACGCCATATCTGCTCTCAATGTCAATGACCTCATGACGTCAGCTTCTCACACACGTAACGTCTCAAGGCTTCACTTACGTTCCTCCACGTCAACTACAAAGAGGTCAGTGACCACTGACACCATATTGCATACCTCCCAAAACGCCATATTCTCCTCCTCCCCCCACCCACGGGCAATGCTAACCTTTGTAACGTCCATACAATAACCTCCTTACCTCACCAACCGCCACGAAGCATCCATCTTGAGTTAAATACTGTCGCCACATCAAAAGTGTCACGTAAAATTTTTCCCCGACCAAGTACCAGTTATACTAATGTCAATCTGTCTGCTCCCTACTGTTAATCTATCTCGTTCCTAGTGTCTCCTCCTTCTGCTCCCTACTGTTATTATGTCTCCTTCTACTCTCTACTGCTCTATTCTGCTCCTTCTGCTCCCTACTGCTCTCTTCTGCTCCCTAATGCTCGTTTCTTCTCCCTACTCTCTGTCAATGACCTCGTGACGTTAATCAGCAAGTTATATCATGCCTCCCTCTGAATGACCTCAACCAGTGTGAATGACCACTAACATCATCATCCTTCTCCACATAGCATCTTTCTACACTTTTAAAGCTTGGGTTACCTCGTAAAAAACATCCACGTCAACTACACCTTCATAACATCCTAGAATACATTAGCTAGAAGTCAATGACCTTTTCAACTGTACCACGTAACATCCTTCTACAACAAGCCTTAGGTTAGGTCCTAATAAGCAAACACGTCATCGTGCCATCTCCGCGGAGTATTACTACACTGACATCACATGGCAGGAGTATTACTACAATGATACCCCCACTCTTCGGAATATTACTGCCACGATCACTGTGGAACAACCTTCCCCTGTATCTACTTGTATGGCGTATAAGTATGCTCATTCGTTTCAATGAATGCATGCACACAAATTACATGTGATCGATAATTTTCACCTTAAAATTAGTAAAAACTAAACTTCTCTTGCTTTTGTCGGAAAAATATTATATATTAAAAATATTTGCTCATAAGCATGGAGGAAAATATTTAAATTACGATAACCTTTGCTGAAATGATTGACGAATTGTGTAAGTAATCAAACAAGCTGACAAGACTTTTACCTTTCTAACTTGTTTCTTTCTTTTGTGATTCATAACGTATTTCTTTTATCTAGTCTTGTGGTGTTCGGTAATTCAAATTGAGTATGTTAATTCTAAAGCCCGGAAGTTCAGGCACTTATTTTACCTAAAATAGGCAGGCAAAAGGTATTTATTATTTCTCAAGTAGACACTTAAAAAGACATTATATAATTTAAAATATGATCCACTTTCTTTTATGTTTGTATCTTATATTATGCTTCATTCTACATTACATCACGATGTTCTTTATTGGTTGCATATGACCACAGGTTGTTTCATCAAGTTTACAACGACAAAATTCAGAGTCATCTACTACGTTTTTATCTCCCAAGAATTCTTCCCCCATCTTCAAAGCCACGCAGGGAGTTACTTCGAAATTACCTTTTTGAGGAAGTCATTTTCTACTACAGTAAATGGTACTCACTGTTTTGGCGTCAGAAAACGCTTCTCAGGGCCTCACCATATTTCCCATCCTACAAGTTATCACTCTTCCTTCTTATTTCCGGCTACCCGAAGTCAACTAAGGATGGGCAGGAATTATATAGTTTCGTGCAATTATTTATAACGATAAACTTGTGTGTCGAACATTATCCACAATTACGAACGTCCTTTCATGGGCGATAATGTCGGTAAAAGGCATCTATGTGAATTTGAATATGTATGTCTGTGTGATCGTTATGAATTAAAGTGTGTTTTTAGTTCAGCCTTCAGACTACATCTGCTGCAACAAACTTTAGTCAGCTTCAGGACCGTCAGATACTACTCTTATTATCTGTGTCATTGGAGGAAACTTGACGTCAGCACAATTTCTAAATCCTTTCCTTTATTTCTTTTTTCATTCACAAGCAGAAAAATGCTGACAAGTCGCAAAGAGTCTGCAAACAAGACTGTGAACCAAAGTATCATTGGGAATAGAATGCAGCATCAATAAAAAGCTCAATGTCTTTCTATGCAAACTTGTGTATTACCATGCGTCGTCATAAAAACCTAAACATGTACAGTAAAACTAATGTTTTATGGATTGTGTTCCGTTAGTCAAAGGAAGGATTACTTTAAACGATTTTTGCAAATATTGGGCCCTTGTAGACCAGTAACGGCCTAGGTCCTCATGGCCCAGCCAGACCCTCCATGTAGATGTTTTACACTCAGTACATGTTGTTTCTTTATTACATACACTTTCCTTTCTTTCATTACATTACATAGACATAGTGATATTTTTTTCTGCCAGTTTTTTTACGTTTTCTAATTGAAGTATAACACTTAAGTTTCAGGAGTAGCTTTGAACCACGCCAAGTAAATCGACGTTTAGCCAGAACGGCTAAACATGATCGGTATTCCCACTATTGGCCCAGTATTATTACAATATCTGTGCTTCTAAGGTCTTTAACGGTTGTTCGCCGGCCGGCATTATAGGACAATTCCACTCTGCAGTGATATAAAGCAGTAGAATAATTATTTTGATGATAAAAGTTCGTATGGAGAATGGAATTATCGTGTTTGCTAAATCAGTAGCGTACAAGATATACATGTAAGAAGAGGTCAACTTGAAAACTGAAATGGAAACGGGGCCAACGTTTTACATTTCTCGAATAATCATTGAAAACAGTACAACTTTTAGATTAAAGATTTTTCGATATTTCGTACGGTTTGAGAGCCACAATACGTTACAGGAGCAGTAATATGTTACGAACGTCGTCCACAGGCAAAAACTAGGAAACAACTGGCGGTAGAACACTGAAACTAACTAACTTACTAACTCTACGGCTTATGGAAATCGCAAGTTCATCGCCGCAGTAACAAACGTTCGCCATTGGATTCTATCCTTGGCAATATCAAGCCAGTTTTCATCATGAACACATACTTCTCGAAGATCTCTTCTAATATTGTTCCCCCAAAGACGTCTCGGTCTTCCCAATGGCCTCTTTCCATCCGACCTTCCAACCAGGATAGATTATAATCCTCGTTTTTTCCCCATCCGACGTTTTTCCCTCAATCTTAGTTTTTCCTACCTGGCCTGCCGACCTTAGTCGTCGCGATTTCATTATTTTTACAACATCTGGTGAATCGTACAGTCCGTGGAGTTCTTCATTATGCAGTATCCTCCACTCTCCAGTCATCTCGTCGCGTTTCAGCCCGTATATCTTTCTCAAAACCTTATTTTCAATCACACGTAATTCATGTTCATCTGCTAGGGTCGTACTCCAACTTTCGCAACCATAATATTACCGGTAGAATAACCGTTCTGTATATTTTTAATTTCAATTTCCTTTATATTAATCGCGATGTTAGAAGTTTTTGGACTTCATGACTGGATGAATACAAACATGCGTTCCCCGATACTAAGCGACTTTTTATTTATTCCGTGGCCTCATTTTTGCTTGTTACGTATGCTCCCAAGTATTTAAATTTGTATACTTTCTCTATGACTTCATCCGTAATTCTTATGTTTTTATTTCCTTCATTTCCTGTGTTTCGGCTTGTTATCAAGTATTTTGTTTTATCTATGTTTACCTGTAGACCTATCTCATCGTACTCTTCTACTAAGACATCGGTGTTGCTTTGTAGTACATCTATATCGTCCCCTATTAAATCTACATCATCCGCGTATACAAACTGTTGATTCAAACCATTCAATGATAGTCCCTTGTTGTCCCCTTTAATTTTTAAAATCGCATATTCTAACACAAATTTAAACAGTAGTGGTGACAAGTCATCGCCTTGTTTCAATTCGTTGCGCATTTTGAATCTATCTATTATTATTACCTATCCGTACTCTGCTTATGGGGTCGCTGAGACACATCTTCACTAGTTGAACCAAATTTTTCGGAATTCCAAATCGTATCGGGATACTGTATAACTTTTCCCTTTTGATAGAAACATATGATTTCTTAATATCAATGAATAGCTGATGAAAAGTCCCATTGTATTCCTATTTCTTCTCCAAAATTTGTCTGAACTGAAAAATCTGCTCGAACGTGGATCTATTTCTTCTAAATCCACATTGGTGATCTCCAATTATTTCATCTACGTATACACTTAGGCGTGTTAACAGAATATTACTTAATACCTTGTAACTGGTTGGAAGTAACGTGATTCCGCGGTAATTATTACAGCCCGATTTATCGACTTTTTGTAAATCGGAACTACTATTGAGGTTTTCCATTCCTTTGGGAGCTCCTTCTTTTTCCATATAGCATTTATCAATTTATGTAGTTCCTTGATTAGTGCCGTTCCTCCTGCTTTAATTAATTCGGCTGGAATATTGTCTATTCCTGGCGATTTGAAGTTTTTTAATTTCTTTACCGACATTTCGATCTCGATCTCGCTAGGTTCGGGAATCCACGGTTCTGCGGTATGGATTTGAAATTTCTCTGTTTGTTCCCCGTTGTGTACATTAAGAAGTTTGTTGAAATATCTTTTCTACACATAAACAATTTTAGTCGGATCAACCTGAAGATCTCCACGTTCATTTCTAATCATTCCTAGCCTCGGCTGGTAACCTTTTCTTAACGAGTTTACCACTTTTGTATAGATCTCGTATGTTATTTGTCTTGCCGTTTTCCTCTATCTCCTGAATCTTCTGCGTCAGATATTCTCTTTTTGTTTCTGAACCCGAGTGGGGCGTTTCGTTTCGCGTTACTGTAGTTGTTGGTATTTTCTTAGCTTTTATTACTTAGCCAACGTTGCCTTGCTTGTTTTCGTTCCTCATGAAGCTTAAGGCATTCTTCATCAAACCAAGGTTTGTTTTTCTGTTGTTTCTTCTCACTTACATGTTCGTTCGCTGCGCTGTTAATTGTTTCACGAATTGCCTCCTACATTTTACTTACATCAATTTCAATATTAATATCATCATTATCATTACTCGAGTCGGCTAGGATTTCGAACCAACCTATTCGAGAGTTCGAGCTGGTAATCTGCTTTTATGGTCGGATTATTTAATGGTTTCAATTCGAATTTCAGTTGTTTTGACCCCTTGCTTTCTCTGATCGCGATGCATAACTGTTCCCTTACTTTTTAGTTCACTAATTGATGGTCGGTGTCACCTTCCTCTCCTCTGTACGACCTAACATTCATTATGTTGGTGTGTCTTCGTCTGTCTACTAATACGTAATCGATCTGAATACTTTATTCAAAATATTTTTGTAGGAGAAACATTGTCATCATCGAAGTCGTTTGGTTGTTAAAGTTGATTATTTGAAAGTCCCGCACCATAGGACAATTTCGTTTTTAGGTTAGGTAGAAATGGAAGGAGAGCATATTTTGTTTTAATCTAGTGTGGCTGAAAACAAACAAATGAAATATGAATTGATCTTTTTTTACCTCTATTGTACTTGAAAACATTCAGATATGAAACGCACAATGTAAACAGATGAGCAGAAAAACGCCAAAATGGTTCTCATTCCCGCGGCATGCATGAGTCAACAGAACGCAGCAGTAGAATGCCACAGGTAGGATCTAGATCAACGTAAATCACGTCATTTAATTATTGGTCGCTTACTGAAATGGTTGAAGACCACAGGTAATATTTATGACAAATATGCACGTTCTGGACGGCCACATGCTGCATTCTAAATTAAGTCAACAAGGGAAGGTGGCACAGCAATCTACTATACATAACAGTCCGTGTCCAAAATACTATCCTCTAATAATTTATATCCATGTCTCATGCACTTGGCAGTAACTTCATACTGATTACACTGATAGAGAGTTCTCTGACTGGTTTGAGGAATCACGAAGACACCAGTCAAACCAACCCCTGAAGCTTGATGTTCAGCGACGGGGGCTTGCTTCTGTTTGAATGACATAGTGAATGTACATAACGTGTATTGGGCACGCAAAAACATACTGCTGTAGAGGCACATCATTAGACTGACCCAAGGTTAAACGTGTGGTGTGTTATAGATAGTAATGTTATTGATCTCGAATTTCTGCATTCTAGGCTCACTGCGGATCAGTACAACCATGATCTGTAGGTTATACTGTTGCCCTATTTAGATAATCTGCTCCTGGAAACAAGTTGTTTTATCGACAGGATGAGACAATCTCCCACTTCAGACAGAAAGTCTGTCGCTTGCTGGATGTGGTTCTTCCTGGGCGTTGCATTGATAGATGGGGCCCACTAGAGTTGCCGTCTACGTTGCTAGACCTGATGCCACTGCACTATTTTCTCTGGGGGCAGCTCAAGTCTACATATACACCAACAGACCCTGGACACCAATAAAACTCCAGAAGAACATCAGGAGAGCTTTATGGAGGAATAACACCTACAAAGTTACGGAATGTAAGCAGAAGTTTCCTTCACCGTGTTCGAATATGTCATTTGTAGGATGGGCCAATGTAAACAGTTTTTCTATTAGTGCTCGCGGATAATATCTTGGGCCAGCAGTTGTAGTTGTAAATGCTCCAGTTTACTAGGAAATCCGTGGAACAAGAGTCTATGTTACATACGCTTGCCGTGATTGAGCACGCGCTTAAACATGTGTTGGATTCATGGAGTAAAAGTATATGTTACGTACATCATACCGCGTCACCCGATCTCCGCACAAGATTCAACTTCTTTGAAGTTTTTAGCAATACACGCGAAATGCAACATAGACATTTGTACGCCTCAAATGAGTATATGATTCCCTGGAATTTTGGTAAAGGGTTATGTTTTAGGGTGAGACTAAGATAAACTAGTAAGGAAGGAAGTGATGGATATCAGAACGTACGGCTAAAGAATAACGATGCTTTCAGAAAGGAGAACATTGCTCCAACTGTTAAAATGGAAAAGGATCTCTTATGCTTTAGGGTTCTGTAATTACTAATGGAGTTGATAATATTCATGTTATGAATAGTATCATGGACTGGAAGAAGTATTTGGATATACTGAGGTTAATTTGAAGAGCAGTGTATAAAAACTTGGATTTTAGGACAACTGGATATTTCAATAAGATAACGATCCAAAGCATAGAGCTTAACAATGGTTGACAATGGACCTTCTATCGTGCCCCACACTACCATGAAACAACTTCTTAATCCCTGGATTTAAATCCTATTGAGAACTTATGGTGTGCACTTAAGAAACGCTGCTTTCTGATAGCTTTATTCTTCCTTCGCCACACGTATTGATATTCATGTGACAAATTAAGTTTTTCCAATGTTGTTTCATATTTGTTGCTCACTTTGTTCATCATACTTTTTCTTTGCTTATGCCTGACGCGTTGCATCAATACACCACACAGACTGCTCTTGTACACAAAAAAATACATACAATATTTATTTCGAGAGTAATATGGTGTTGTCCAAAAACTTTTTTGCGATTAATTTACGTAGCCGCCACTCTTTCGTTGTCAGTTTCCTTATAGCTGTATCGAGTGGAAGTTATTTTTATAGAATTATATTGAAGGCATAACAATTATTATAATAGGGTAAGAGAAATGGACCACGTTTTACGTGTTGTACAGTCTGTTTTTCCTCTTGATTGAATTTGTCCAAATACTTTTTTTCTTATGTAACGTTTGATTTCGTGGCATACGGATTATGGAGCAAAAACACTTCTTGAGAGGCAGCGCGATTGTAAATATTTGACAACAACCCAGAGCTCAGGTGGTAGAGCGTCTTACATCGAATCAGGTGCCTGGTTTCAACTTCCACCTAGGACACTTGAATTTGAATTTATTTTAAATCTGTCCGCTTCTTTGAGAGGCCTTTTAAAGTACTATCCAGGCATTCACCTGGAACTAAATAAAATCCTGTAAAACTTCAGTCGGATGGTCGACCCATATGCCTATTAATTTCCGATTGGATGTCTGCTATGTTATCGCCTGAACCAGGAAAGCTGGGTCCAGGATACTCGAGACACATGTGGCAATCTGAAGTGCAGTCACCCTACCATCAAATTGATTACCAGAGTATCCTTGGTACTTTTATGCACCTTGAGAGGTAAAGCCGATTGAGTGTGGGACGGACTACCTCATCTCACTTTTTGAAGCATGGTGAGCCTATGTGGAGCGCTACCTCCACATCCTTCACTCGTTGTTAACAGCGCTGCGATCACACGGGATTTTCTCTACTGAAACTTAATGATACAGATCTTAACATCGTCAATTTTACACGAAATCTTGTGGGCAGGAATTATTTAGATAGTAAATCTTGTCTTATTTGAATGGCAACTAACTCCGGTATGTCTGTCTTCAAAACCCAGTGAACAGCTCAGCTATGATCATAGATCATGGGAGATACTCTCGGGTCTGTAGTGTAAGAGACTACAATTGAAACCCAAAAATATGCGAAAGAAATCATTGTGATTAAAGGTGTGTAAATATCTTAAATATGACGCGTTTTAAACGGGTTTAGCAGGACGTGTAGACGAGCTATATTCATTATGTAGTGAAATCATTGTTAACCACTTCGAACAACTTCTATACATCTTACAATACAATTCTTCATCCAATGATAATGCACATAGAACTGTTTTCCATTGAATATCTGAAGTCCAATTTTCAATTAAATATTGTCGATATTTTCGAGGCCACATGAGAAAAAACTTAGAAAAAGGTTTTGTGGTCTGTATCATTCAAACTAAGTTGTTATACATATCTATGTTTAATGATATAGGTATTACAACTGAAAATAATTTATTTCTTGCACATATTTTATTACGAAGCTAAGTAGCATCATTTCACTTAAACTCTGAACTTGTATATTATAATTTGTACTTATATAAATATGCGTACGTGTTGGAAACAAAAATAACGTCATTAATTGTGAATTTCGAGCATCACTCTTAGTCATATCCTTAGCTAAAAAGGTTGATTCAGTTAAAGTGGGATGACTTGACCTTGGTCTTATTCAACTCCAGGAGTAAACAACTCCACTGTTGTAGGCATGATGCAACTAGCACCCTGGAGTTGCTGTCCTATAGAATTTCTAAAGAGCTTTCTCCAGAAAAAGGAGACAGAGGGTACAGCCAACTCGGCCCGTCAAGGTAGTACAACGTGTAAGGATGAGTTTGATACCAGCAAATTCACAAACGCAGCGCAGTCTCGCCAACGACAGAAGTACGGCCACAATATGGCCCAAAAATTCACGACAATTTGGCTTGCGAACTCCGATATAAAGCATGTGGACACGCCTTGAAGAAATGTAATGTCATCGAACGAGTCACCAATGCCAGAAAATTGTACAAGCGCTACATCGTGTGGGGTAAGTGCACATGGGTGACTACTCTACCTGGATGACACCAGCAAACCTCGCGCAATTTTCTAACTGGCAAAAGTTGTGAAGAGTTCTTGACATCGTTCATAGTAGTGGCCAGTCGCGATTTTCCGAGTAGGAAAAATGTGACGATCAATGCGCCGTACTTCGAGGAGAATATCACGGACCACATATAGAATGAAGACTAGTTTGTAAGATGCGGAGCAACTTCACGTCTTGATCCACATGTATAAAGCGTCCAGCTATACTGATCGATCTTATCGTATCACCTACTACAGCAGGAAGGGGCTGAGATGGCATCCGTGTCATCCCGTTTTCGTCAGTCCCTATCAAGTCCCGGGATGTATTTTTTATATATTTTTCACCATTGGTGTCTTGAAGAGAGTTGTTGTTTCACGAAGTCCCATCACTGTTGAGGGAGTTTGTAAAATCTGAAAACAGGTCTGGGTAACCATTCTGCTTGCGCACCTGCTCCGAAGCCTTCTGCAGTGGAAATTACAATGCTGTCACATTGTACATCATGGATCGTGGCAGAAGATGATTTCACCGTAAACAAAGTATGTAAAGTCGTCTCATCTAAACTGAATCTACCCCCTGTATAATGGCAAAACCAGGATTTACCATTCGTCCCCTTTTGCCCAGATGTGTCCATTTTCTTGATAAAATTGAAGTCTAAGTGGATATTCTTTGATAATTCAGTGAAATATGAAAAGGATTATGACAGTCAAATTCCTCATACTCAGTTGATAATACGTGTTTTGTTTTGCTAGTCCAGCACACAACGAAAATAATGATAGTATAGTTTGTTTCATGCGAAGTCAGTGGTTCAAAGAGACAACTTAGTCCAAGTTCTGTTAACGATTTTTTAACTTTTCAGTATAATTTTAAAGCTATATCACATGAACATTTTTATTCACACGTGAAAGGAATTTGAGAATTATTTAATGAAAAGGCTTCACAAGAACGCATGATAAGGCGTAAACAATTTGTGTAGAAGGTTTTGCTAGTTTTAAGTTGTATACTTAATCGATTGTGTGGTGAGCTGTAATATCTTAAGAGAGTGTAAAAAAATCCTTATTACAAAGTTACCGGAACAGAAAAGGTAACATGGCTTAGCCAAAGATGTGCCTTTTGTACAAGACGATACAGAGTGAGTTTGTTGATTATGCGCATTTATTGTGATTTTAAACCAAAATTATGTTTTTACGTCTTCTTTTCTACATAAAACATATGGGAATCAAGTAAGCAGAAAAGCAGAAAATAAAACATTATTCATTTTGTTGCAGCTTCTTTGGGCTCCTTTAAATTATGGCAGCGGCAAATGTATGTCTAAGCTATGATATATCACCAGACAGTCCAAAGCTTGCAGTAATTTTCAACCATTCAAGATTTGAAAATGGTCTCTCAGAGCTACCTGGAAACAATGTGGATACACTGCGTATCGTTGCCACCCTCGATAACCTAGGATTCAAAAGTTTAGTATTCAGTAATATATGTGCTCAAGACATATTCCAAATAACAAGTAATGGTAGGTCACTTAATTTTAGTTTAATTACTGTATTATTTTATGTTTAAACTACATCAACATAAAACCTTACTTAAATTTCTTCACAACCAAATAATGACGCAGATATTACTGTAAAAAATGTCAATGAATCTGTTATTTAACTGCCGATTTCTACTTAGTGTACTTGTACACTTTCATAAAGCAATGTTGTGCTTGGCAGGTATTCACTCGACCGCCGAATGTTACAAAACGTTTCTGAAATCTGTAGTTGTATACTAACATATAGTAGAAACATACATATATGCCAACGCTGTTGCGAAAAAAAAAATCATGCGTCACAGAATGAAGATAGGGAAACGTGTGGTACAGACTGTTACGCGGATAGTGGTGCGAGTCGTGTGCGTGCTACAGAGCAGTAAATCGTAGCGTACTCATCTTCACGACGTAACGAGGTTACTGGAAGTCAATATATCGCAAGTGTCGTCGCAGGCGATGAGTGTTCCGGGCAGTGTTCTATCCAAATTTAGCAGGTAGTAAGGACGAACAATAGTTCAGCCGTGGATGTCACCATGTCATAACCTAGCAGCAGGACTATTAACAGTCCATTAGTCTTGATGTGTCAGTCCATCGAATCATACTCTCTGTATAAGCATCTGCGTGAGCAGATCCTGTATAAGCGGATATCCATATGATGCATTCTGCTGACAAAGGCAAAGATAGTTCAGTAAGATGCGTTGGCGTAGCATTCGGGAGGTCCTGGGTTCGATCGCAGAGGCCGACCATCCTGACTTAGGTATTTCCAGATCTTTTTCTCACAAGCAAGGTTTTCCAAGTGTCACACCCGGATTTGCTTGATACTTCTGCAGTGGATAAATGAATGAGAGAGTTAATGCATACATGCTTTTTAAATCGGCCTATGTGGGGATTAAAGTGGACCAACGGCCCCCTAAAGTGCGAATATGGCGACACCTTTTAGCAAGGTTATAACTACCAACGCACACTGCGGATTTGCTTGATACTTCTGCAGTGGATAAAGGAACGAGAATTAAGACATACGTGCTTTTTATATCGGCCAACGTGGGGGCTGAAGGGGGAAACGCCCATCAAAATTGCGAACAGAGGGCAATGCGACACCTTTTAGCAAGGCCGTGACACTTGTACAATGCGTAAAGGAAGAATCAATAAGGGATATAAATTGTATAATTGTAGTCTATAAATTACGAATATCGTGTCATTGTGTGGAATGTGACAATTGCCAGTAAGTCCTGAATGACAAATGCACACTCCTGATTTTCTTGCAACTGATACAATGGAAAAATTAAAGAAGGGTGAGAGATATGTCTGTTGTAAATACTGGCCAAGCGTAGAGATGAGTTTGGAATTCACTACTACAGATGGAATTGTCATTTGTGCCTGTTTTGCAAAGCAATATCTTGAGTTGGTAAAGCATGGTTCATTACTACTTCATTCCTTACATCATAAGATGCTAGGTATTATATGATAATCACGAACAGTTCAAAACGACAACACTATACTATTTCATGCGTACCATAAATTATTTAGATGTAGGAGCTAAAGTTTATTCGTTTTTGTCTTCGACAAACATATTAAAAGTGGAATGTTATCTCTTATTGGTAAAAAACTCAATGACGCCAGAGTAAACATCTATGAAAGCATCAACCAGAGCAATGTGTCAAGTACAAGTGTGCCGATAAGTTATCAGTGAACAATAGTCAATGCGTTACACGTGTTCCTTGTGCCATATATTATTTGGAGTAATTGATACTGCCAAGAGTAAATGTCCAATGATGACGTGCACTGAACGGGATATTTATATGCACAATAAGGGACATTTTCGTAATTACGTTTATTGGGGCTAGTGTGTCAAAGCTGTGGGGACATATCAAAAATGCGTGTAAACGCAGTAAATGTTATTCGTCTACTTTCGATCTATTTTTCTATGGTGAACATTCCAGAAACGCCTGCATTCCAGAAACATGGTGGAGTCACACCTTGCAAATATCCTCAAGGACATGATCAACGACGCTATGGAAGAAGCCATGCCAATCTACGACTAAGACTCTACTGTACACTTCGATATCGATGAGGATGTGATGGAACCAAATGTCATCACCGACTCTGGAGAAGCGGATGAACCTTTCGAGGAATATTTGTGAATAAGAACATCGGGCCCCTGCGGTGATATTAGTGGTGAAGCTGCGAATTTGAAGTATATGAGTAAAGTAGTTGAATTCTGGAAGAATGGGAAACGAAAGCGACTGTCGTTACAGTCAGTTATGCGACATTACAAGAGGGCAGCGTCCTGAAAACAGCTGTACAGTTGGTAAAAGCAAGTCTCTTCGGGCGTAGCACACAAAGACAAATTGCGTGAGGTGTCACACACCGTGCTTCAGAACCTTTAAACTGCCATATCTTCACACTTACCGGTGCATGACATAAATCTGTAGCGGTGGGCTCTCCAGGCAAGTCAGGAACATAACCTCGCATCATTCACTACCTAAAAAAATGGCTGTGGGCATTTAAACGGTTCCAGAATATTGTTTCACGTAAAGTGGCCTAGCTTATCACACAGTCACGAATCGGACACACCCCAGATGAGACATCAGACATCAACTACTTCATTCAACTTGTGCAGGATGACATTGATGCGGTTGATGCTGATAACGTGTTTATTTCAGATCAAAGTGGCTTTCAGCTGGAGATGTACAGTGGTCGTACTTTGGCGTTGAGTGGCTCAAAACGTGTCGAACTAGTTGTACAATTTGTGATTTAACAACACACAGCTACACCATTCAACCGATCATCCCTGCAAACAGCGAGTTACTTTCTCCTTAATTCATGGTCTTACAAGAGCCCAGTAGACACTTTGGTTCCCGTGTACAGGAAACCATATTTCGTCTTGCAAATGTGTATGTGGTGGCGTCGCATTTAGGTGCGTCACATTTCGTCTGTGGGTGCAGAATGTGTACCTTCCTCACATAAACAACAATAGTGTGCTTCTCTTAGATTCATGGACCGGACACTGTGAGCGGACTGTACGTATGCTACCAAATGAAATCACAGGCCAGTTACATCAAATCGATGTATATTGTTTTCGACTGTGGAAGCAGTTTGTCGTCAGTTCGCGGATTCAGTGATGTTGCAAGGATATGACTTAAATTTGTATGCTCGGAACAACATTAATAAATTACAGTCACTTATACGTCGCGAGTCACAGTCACTTTCGTCTCCACGATTTCATCATGCCTTGGAATATGTATGGTACAGAGCCGGATATATTAGAGACCATACACCTCATTTCGAGACACCCGCTGATTACTTTTTCAACAAGGATGCACCTATCAGATATAGTATATGTGGACAGGTTGCAATCATCAGGTGTGCCTGGTGGAAGCGATCATTATACTTACAACATTTGTTCCACGACTACCATTTCTGTGAAACCTATATTCATTGGCATCAAAATAACCAAACGAACGATATTATGTATAAATTGTATAAGTGGGTCTTATCGTACAGAGCGTACATATTATATATCTAGAGTGTATTTATGATCTTCTGTCTTCTGAATTTACCACCCACACCTTAGGCGGGATCACATTATTGAATGGTGATTCTGCACGCATTATACTCCATAAATGTTCGTGCTGTTTGCTTGCATCAAGTCAGGAAACTCTCTGCAGTGCAGTCAAAAAGTATGTACATTTTACTCATATCTCCCCTCGCAAGTTATCATGGATCTGGATAACGGCCTGTAATTTTAGAGTGTTTACGAAAGCCACAGTGACAATACCTAGCGTTCGAACTTTCGGTGGTGTTTTCCCAGATTAGCGAATATGTATCTCTTACTGTCCATTGTATGAGATCCCGCGTATGTGTTTTTAGTTATGGCCTTCCTAAAATATATATCTTTATATATATTAGCACTTTAGTGGGGAGGTTTGCCCCCTACAATATTGGCCGATATGAAAAAACACACACGTATTAATTTTCATTCCTTTATCCACTGCAGGAGTATCAAGCAAATCCTCAGTGTGTGTTGGTAATTATGGCCTTGCTGAAAGGTGTCGCATTGCACTATATTTGCACCCTATAACCCCCACGTTGGCCGATATAAAAAAACACGTATGCGTCCTTTTCGTTCCTTTATCGACTGCAGGATTTTCAAACAAATCTGGGTGTGACACTCGGGAAATCTTGCATGTCAGTCACACCAGGCAAATGCCGGGATGGCATCTTCAACATAGGCCCTGCCCGACATATTTCCAAATCCTTTCCCTTCCCCTATCCCGGCCTGAGCCTCAGATGCCTAAAGTCCATAAATTGAATTGAATTTGATTTAAATTCAATTCAGTAAGGTAAATATAAATTAAGTTTGGCAATAATATATATAGCGGATGTGGCTCACGTGACTTAGTAATCAGGTTATGGGAACGACTCCAACGACTGCTACCATAGACTGTTTTTCTCTGTTATACAAGACAAATGCCGGGATGGTGCCTACTAATTAGGCCCTGGTTAGCTATTTCCAACATAGGTTTTCCCACCCTATCTCGGCCTGAGCCTGACATACCTAAAGGCCAGAAATAAATTCAAAATCATTAATTTTGTGTAGTAAATACGTTCTGTTTAATGGTGTACTAGTCAGAATCTTGCTAGATTGGCAACCCTGAATTTTTTACTTTTTTTGCACACAAGAAAGTACGTAAAGTTCCTCACCTCCAACTATCAGCACATATAAAAATTGCTTGGCGCGTGAGCGTCGTAAGCACGAGACTCTACACACAGCTACCGCACACTTGAAAGCCTCAATCAGCGCATACGAAATAATCTGGTTTGAAAGCTGTGTGCTCGCCACGCCGATAATTCTGTTTTATTCCCGTGCTTTCGGTGTGCGCTCTCTCCATTGCTTACAATAACAATACTACTGGAGTGGTATCAGCAATAAAAGCAACAAAACCAATGTAGAATCATTTGTGCAGATTGTAGTTTAGGAGATGGTTAAATTATAAAAGTGAGTTTATTTTTAGATTTTGTCATGAACTTTGTTAACAAAAGGGCCAGTAATAAATATAAATTTTTAGTAAACGGCTCGCTCAATCCTCTCTCCATACAGTGCTGGATATAAATATGTTAATATGTGTTATCTAATATATAGAAAGAATTTTAATTTTATTTAACAGGTGATTCTTAAATCTGTCGAGCTCATTTGCACATTTGGAACATTTGCTTTTCGTTTTAGGTTGTTCATTAAATTCACGTCTGCGAGAAACACGAATAAAATGTAGTTTTAAACGAAACCGTCTTTGAAACGATTTGTCACACAAATAACAAATCAGTGACATTTTGACAGTGTATGTTACACAAGAAATATAGCACGAATAAAGCGACTCATTACACTAGGGTGATAATGTAGACTCTTTTCTCTTATCTTTATAACTTCTAAAGTATCTTGCACTTGGACGTATTGCAAATGTCTATATTTCGAATCAGGGACTCGCCAGAATTTTCGATTTGGAGGGGGTGTAAAGTGAGAATTGGGAGGGTGTAAGTGAAGTTTTTTACAATCTCTATCAATTTTTACAATAAAAATTTTAAAGTTGGAGTGTGCTGCCTAGGATTTATGGGGGTGACACCCTCCACAGAGGGGGGTGTCTGACGGAATCACTCTTTCGAATACATTATATACAACATTGTAGTTAAAAGTAAAAGACTAATCTAATTAGAGAAAAAGTGCCGGACCTGGACTTGCTAATACAATTTTGCCTGCAAAGCTAAAGTATCAATATCGCCAGATCGCTTGAACCGCTGTGGCGATTTATCTATTTTTGTTATAGTGATTTTTGTCAAATCTGCCAACTTTTCGAAAAACGTTAAGTGAACTCTGCCTATGAAAAAAGATGATTATTTTAAGAATGTAAAGAAATGAAAACGGCAGCTTTGAATTATCAAATCAATAAGGGAAGTCGAAACATCTTCGGATTGAAATATTTACGATGAACTGGAAAGGGGGGATGTAACAACAGCAGAACCTTCTGTTCTGCATTTTGAACTTCTGAGGAGGTACAGAGACAGAAAATAATTACTTTTTAATTTCTATCTGCGTATGAATTATTTAAGGTCTCTTGGCATCTTTGGTTCAGGCCCGAATGACGTAGGTAGAGGATGTGGAAAATATTAGTGAGGGCCTAATTTAGGGTACCATCCCGATATTCGCATCGTGAATCTTAGGGGAACCGTGGAAGATCTCACTGGGGATGGCTGCTTGCAGAGTTCGGAGTCGCGTATAATACTCATTACCGAACCGAAGTCAGCGACGTTAGCTTCCGGATCACCAGGGCTGGGTTTCTGTCTGATTTATAGGTAGCAGTTACCAGAATTTAACCATATATTAGATGTTTGCATGCGCGCCTGTATAACATATTAGTTATACTCTTTTTGGGCAAGACAATTCTGGTCAGCCTTTATTACAATAATAACTTTAAAATGCGGTACTGTTCTACAATCTACTAAATCGTACCAATTCTTTTCCGACAAAGATAACTACTTTTCTCCGTTTTCTTCCTTCCAACAGAGAGTAATTACAATACAATTCACTACTTTTAACTTATAGTTTCAACCGTTAAGTTTAAAGGAAAATAGTAAATTTATTTAATTCTTCACAGTACACAGAACATACATAAATTCTGAAATGGCGAACTTGTGAATCACACTAAAAATAGAAAGAAAATTTGTTGTTCGCTTATACTTTTAATGTAAGGACAAGCACCAGTTGGCATTTTTTCTTCCCGCGTAATTTGTTTGTAAGTGCTGACAATCACTATCTCCTTGCGCATGCCCGGATTGAGCTGTGCGGTAGTTCTGTGTGAAGTCTCGTGTCGTGAGCGCGCACGCAGTGTTGCCAACATCAGTACTTTCTCGCTAAATCTGAAGGTTTGGGATTGGCAACTAGCGGGGGAAAAGCTGGACCGCGATTAGCGGGAAAGTGCTGATGTTGGAGGTTTTGGTGGAGGAA
The DNA here is from genome assembly GCA_022664845.1 of Lepisma saccharinum. Taxonomy (NCBI): domain Eukaryota; kingdom Metazoa; phylum Arthropoda; class Insecta; order Zygentoma; family Lepismatidae; genus Lepisma; species Lepisma saccharinum. The sequence goes on from JAGDQP010002865.1 coordinate 78,569, forward strand.
GTCGTCCGAGATTTCCTGTATTATCGGCGGGTTTATTTATCTTATTTTCAGAATATAGATAATCCCACCGAATGAGTTGGCTTGTTTTCAAAGCACGACTCGTCTTGTTGACTTCATTGTTTGGTGCAACTAATTTCCGTACTACTTTCTCGTCACGTACGATTAGCAATTTGTCATCTATTTCGGAACTTTTCTGCGCCGTAACAACTGGATAATATTTTGTCAGTGTATCGTATGAGCTGTGGACTGAAGAGGAATTTATTCTGGGTACTTTTTGTTTATGTAGTGTGGGTGAATCTTATAAGTTTTGTGGAAAGATTGGTGATTTTTGTAGTGTATTAAAATTGGAAAAACAAGGCCTGCATACACGCAGAAATTTCGTAAAAAGTGGATCCAAGAATGTTTGGCAGAGCAGACATTCTATTCAGATGACGTAATGCCACAAATGAAGTTTTAACGTAAGAACTTTCTGTGCATAAATGTTTAAATTCTCAGTTCAAACACGCAAAGTATTGATAAGTTTTTTTGTGACTTCTTGCACCAAAGAACTTGCAGCTGTAACTATGAACATATTTGTAACCACGTTACAAGTTCAGAACATTGACCACTTACTCTATGTAACATACAGCTCGATCTAAACCAATCAAACCTTGATGGGTTGTCAGTATTCTGAACCCCTAACTTTTCTTTCTTTTTATGTTGGTTTCATCATATACACAAAAGCTTGCGCTGTTTGACCGAAAAATTCCGCGGGAATTTGCTCTTGCGTGTTGGCAACCCTGCGCGCACGTCCGTACAGATTACGTAGAGATCTAAGCAATCACGCGAGAAGCCACACAATGCGGGAGTGAGTGAGTCACGTAGGGCTTTTAATGCTTGATCGTCCCTCATCTCAATGTTGCCATTCCATTTTTTAATAAATTCTCTACATTCATTTTTCATATTTGAACTTACTTTTTTCATATTTTAACTTCCTTTTTAATATTTTTACTTTCTTTTGTCATATTTTAACTTCCTATTTCATATTTTAACTTCCTTTTATCACCAGAAGAAAGATTTTTCTTTTATCTAATACATTTCTTTTGATTCTATGGAGTTCTTTTCTTCCTTTATTGACGTATTACCACTGATCTAGATGCTGGATTCTCCCATTTATTTCCCTGCAAGAGTGCGTGTCGAGTAACGTTACCACATTAGACGTAATAGCATGTTACTTTAAAGCGCTTTCAGAACCAGAAATGTTTTTCGGGAAAATAAATTAATGTATATACTTGATACCATAAAAGTATACTGTATATGCAAAATAATTCGTAATTACTCGCAATACAAACAATAGAAACTTCCACCCCTTTCTGAAAGCTCACTTATTTACTGTTTTGTGGAATTCTGCATACCAAAGTTTTACTCAGCCATATGTCAAAATCCGTAATTAATTTCGCTAATTTTGTGTAAGTACCTTTTAATTATTTCAGAATGGCTTTTCGTAGCAGTAATGTTTGAGTTCAATATTATATTTTTGTCATTGTATAAAATTTACTCCAGTTGCGGTTATGCTCTTCTTATAGTGAGAAAACTGTTGACGGGTGTAGATTGCTTCTTGTTGGTTGTATTAACCCATGGAATGTGCAAAGGATTGATTGCTGCCAGAGACAAGTTTTATAAATTCGAACGCCTATGGAGAGAATTCGTAGGGAAAACGTGCAAGGACCTAGTTGAGAAGCCTAAAGTATTTCTGCATCAGGTAAGTGTAGAATTATATAAAGTGATATGGATATCTGCTTAAGATGGAAATTCAATAAAAACGCCCCTAAGTTTAATTTCGCGACGTTCAATACCTTTTTAAAAGTGCGTTTTGCTCGGTGCGACTGATCGTGAACGATTGGACGTACAACAATCAACCATTGGTACTGTTTTGCTCGGTGAGTTTCCGTCTAGCAGATGTTCCAGTCGAAGTTTCCCAGAAAGGTGGTATCGTAAAAAATGGCATTGAGTAAAATGAGCATAATAAGAAAATGATTGGTGAAATACCTTCTACTTGAGGAGGTGAAAGACGGTGAAATGTTATTCCAAATGTACGGTGAGAAAAGGTGTGAAAATAATTGTATATTTAGAGTTAGGAATGAAGAAGATAAACTTAAGTTGATCGGAAACCATCTCCGTGAAAATGATAAAATATTTGCCGAATTATTTCGCCTTTGTTTAAAACAGTTCGACTTTCTGGTTGAACTGCTGTGAGAGGACTTCAAGAAATCGTATAACAGGCACCTGTACTCCGAGATGCTTTCAGCAAAGATTTCACATTGACGTTATTACATACCGGTAATGTTTGCATTTACTAATCTAGTATTGCATTTGTAAATTGCTGGGGTTAACGTTTGGTTCGTAACCCCCTTTATGGTACAAGGCGACGAACTCTAGATACCCAAGGCATAAAGGTGTCACAGTAACCTAAGCTTATCTAATGCAACGGAGCATGAACCTTCCGTTTTCATATTCAGCATATTGATGGCAAACAATGTATTTACGAATTTGGGTTTGCTGGCACCATATTGTTTTCTAATTAATTTGACCGAATATTATAATATATGATCCCTTGCTTGTACTGAAATTTATTATTGTCCGCAATTCGTCATTGGCTTAAATTAGTTCCTTTTAGGCTTCATTTTCATGTGTAGTTATGTGTAGGTCACTTGGATTTAAGCATATCAATGAAAGCTAAATTCAAATGGAGAATGGTTGTAGTTACCCACTTTTACAAGTCAAGGACACTTTCTTTACAATTACTCCGTGGAAATACTTTATCTTATGTACCAAATCTATATGTTTAAATTTCTAAAAACAATCTAATCTTTCTGGAAATCAAGTGTGCAAAATCTTGCCTCTCTACCAGAGAGCTTTCGTAATAATTTACCATTTCGATATGTGTAATAACATCATCTTTGAAACTCGTTTGATGTTTAGAAGATTATCTTCCGAAACTTTTTTTTTTTTTTAAGAACTTCAGCAAGCAGACTTTTGCCCTGCTTTTGTGATTTTTCAAGCAAAATAAATTATGATCTTAAAAGTTAACTCCTGTGCCTGGGGTTTTATTATGAAGTAGCTAGATTAATATTACTGTGGTATAACTGGAAAAGGTTCCCAACCTATCACGAATTCAGTCCGCGGAGTGTGAATATTTATGCATATGTGAGAAAGTGTATACAGATGATGTTAAAATTAAATGATTTTATACTACCTTTCAGTAATCTAAGGGAATAGTCAAACTAGTTCAGTTTATCTAAATTATCATATGTCAAGTTAACTTATGCTCAGCTGTGTTGAGCCTTGTACTATTTTAGAGGCCTAGTACCGCTAGGTTGATAAAATAGTGTTTAGTGTTTTGCTTTCCTGTTAGATGTTCTCGCCTGCGTCTCACCCCTTTCCTTTGGGAGCTTTTCCTGCGTGTTTTGCATTCAGTTTTTTGTTAACTTTCTGCATTCTTGGCACTTCTTTTCGGGCTTCTTCTATGCATGCTTCCTGTCTAGAGTGTGTTCTGTCTTCGATGTGGCTGAAGCAGGGTGCTGATGAGTAGGTACCCTCCCTGTCTTCAGGTCCAATAGCGTTTTTATGTGCCCTCTCCTGTGTCGTAATGTCAGCCTGTCTCCAGGTAGGTTTGATCACGTTAAGTTTGGGTAAGTCCCCTTTCTGCAACAGGGTGCCACGGGTCCCTGGTTTGCTAGTGGATGGGTTTTGGACATTACAATCCAGAACTGTTGTTTGACCGATTACCGAAATATAATACGAACATTGTGTTGGGTTATTTCAACGCTAACGTAGGAAGATAGGAAAAATATAGACCTACTATAAGCAAACACATCTTTCAAGAAGAGACAAACAACAACGAAGAAAGACTGATAACTTTCGTGATCTCAAAAACCTACTAGTAAGGAGCACATATTTCCAGCACAAAGACATACACAAGTACACATGGGTATCTCCGGATTGCAAAGCGCTCAACCAGATCGATCACGTATTAGTAGATGAAAGAAGACACACCAACACACAAGAAGTAGGTGTTAGGTCTTACAGAGGAGCGGAAGGTGACACTGACCATCAGTTAGTGATCACAAAAGTGAGGGAAAAGTTATGCATCGTGAACAGAGAAGGCAAAGGATCAAAACAACTTACATTCGAAGTTAAATGATTAGATAATCCAAGGGCAAAAGCAGAATACCAACTCGAAATCTCAAATAGGTTCGAAATCTTAGCCGACTTGAGTAGTAATAAAGATGAAATCAGTAGTGAAATTGATGTAATTAAGATGTGGGAGGCAATTCGTGATAAAGTGAAGGGCGCAGCGAAGGAACGTGAAGGTGGGAAGAAACAGCAGAAAACAAGCCTCGGTTTGATGAATGATTTGAACTTCATGAGGGAAGAAAACAAGCAATGTAAATCATAAAAGCTAAATCATAAAAGCGAAGCAAATACTATCCACAACAGTAACGCGAAATGCAACGCCACACGCGGATTCAGAAACAAAAAGCGCGAATATATGACGCAGAAGATTCTGGAGATAAAGGAAGACGCGAAGACAAATAACATACGAGAACTGTACAAAAGGGGTAAACTCGCTAAAAAAAGGGTTACCAGCCGAGGTTAGGAATGATTAGAAATGAACGCGGAGATCTGCAGGCGGATCAGACTAAAATTATGGATGTGTGGAAAAGTTATTTCGACAACTTCCTAATGTATACAACGGGGAACAAACAGAGGAATTTGAAATCCATACCGCAGAACCGTGGATTCCCGAACCTAGCGAGATCGAGATGTCGGTAAAGAAATAAAAAAAAAATCAAATTACCAGGAATAGACAATATTCCAGCCGAATTAATTAAAGCATCAGGAACGGCACTAATCAAGGAACTAATCAATCAAGGAACGGCACTAGTCAATATAGCAAGCCTTACGATGATAGATTTAAAAAAGGCTTTCGATTCAATACCTCATAGAATATTAATTAGTATATTCTCGAATTTTAATCTTTCCAAAAACGCCATAACTCTATTGGAGTCTTACTTGACTAATAGACTTCAATGTGTTAAGATTAACTATGATGTTTCCAAATTAAGGTCAGTAGAATATGGGGTTCCTAAACGCTCTATACTGGGCCCGCTTTTGTTTCTCATTTATATTAATGATTTGCCTGAGCATCTGATTCATAATACGATTCTATTTGCGGATGATACAACATTCTTGAATGTTGGTTCTGAAATTAATCAGATCGATGAGGAAGATACTATTAATATGATGAAGGCTAAAGACTGGTTTTTAAAAAATGGCTTGACTATTAATGAATCTAAGACAGAAAGGCTATATTTTGCATTGAATTATAAAATTTCATCATTAAATAGTACACAACATGTGAAATTACTTGGATTACATTTAGATTCCAAATTGGATTGGTCAAGACAAATCGAAGTTCTGTGTAATAAGATCGCGACTAAAATATTTCTACTCAGGAAATTGAAGTACTTAATACCGAAAAGTGCTCTGTTACAAGCATATTTTGGTCTTATTCATTGTGTACTTTCCTATGGAGTTATGTTCTGGGGAGGCGCTCCCGGGGTAAAACGGGTGTTTTTACTACAAAAATCGGCTATTAGATGTATGGGTGTAGACCCTAGGGATTCATGTAAAACTAGTTTTAGGGAACTGAACATATTAACTTTGCCTTGTTTGTTTGTTTTTAATTGCCTGAAATATATAAAGGAAAATATAGAGAAATTTTGATTAAGAGGCTCTCTGCATAACTATCCTGTTAGAAATGGTAACAACACATATCCACCTAAAATAAGGCTAATGAAATCCTACAACAACTACCAACATATTGGAATAAGAATGTTTAATCTTTTACCAATGAGAATTAGAAACAATAATTTAAAAAGATTTAATAAAGAAGTTAAAGAAATATTGGTTAACTCGGCGGCATATGATATTGAGGAAATAAAAATAGCTTTCCAAAGTATAGAGTAAGTACGTGGAATAAGAGAGAAGTTTAGACTCCATGCAAATGCAATTGTAAATATTTTGAAGGGACAATTGAAATAATCAATAAACTGTACATAGTGGATTACAAGACTTATATTTTGACTTGTACATGGCTAGACTATGTTTCTATTTTAATTGTATTTTAAATTGAAATTTTATTGTTTTGTATATTGACATTGTTCGAACATTGTATATGTGAATGAACGAAATAAAGAATAAGAATAAGAACTACATGAGTTGATAAGTGCTATATGGATAAAGGAGGAGCTGCCAAACGAATGGAAAACCTCAATATTAGTTCTGGTTTATAAAAAAGGCGATAAATCGGACTGTAACAATTACCGCGCAATCTCGAAACTCCCAACATGTTACAAAGTATTGAGTAATATACTGCTAACTCGCCTAAGTGTATACGTAGATGAAATAATTGGAAATGAACAATGTGGAATAGAATAAATAGATCCACGTTGGATCAGATTTTCGGCTCGGGAGAAAACTTGGGAAAGAATTGGGAATACAATGGGATTGTTCATGAGCTAATCATTGATTTTAAGAAGGCTATCAAAAGGGAAAAGCTATACAATATCCTGGTAAAATTTGGAATTACAAAAAAAACTTGTTCAACTTATGAGGATCTCTCTCAGCGACCCCATAAGCAGAGTACGGATAGGTCATAACGTATCAGATAATTTCAAGATTCGCAACAGATTAAAACAAGGTGATGCCATGTCCCCACTTCTGTTTAACTTTGCTTTAGAATATGTGATTTTGAAAATAGATAAGGATTAAAAGGGACTAACGCTGAATGGCGTCAATCAACTCTTCGTGTACCCGGATGATGTATATTTAATAGGGAACGATACATATGGACTACAAAGTAACAACGATGTCTTAGTAGAAGCGTGCAATGAATTAGGTCTACAGGTAAACAGGAAAATCAAATACATGATAACGAACCGAAACACAGGTAATAACAGAAATAGGTACATAACAATTAATAATGAGAATGTAGAAAGTAAACAAATTTAAATACTTGGGAGCGTATGTAACAAGCAAAAACGATATAACGGAAGAAATAAAAAATCGTTTAGTATCGGGAAACGCATGTTTCTATTCAGTTCAGAAATTCCTAACTACGCGATTGATATCAAGGAAGTTGAAATTGAAGATACCTATACAGAACGGTTATTCTGCCGGTAATACTTTACGGTTTCGACACTAGCAGATGAACATAAATTACGGGTGTTTGAAAATAAGGTTTTGAGAAAGATACACAGGCCAAAACGGGACAAGATGAATGTAGAATGGAGGAGAGTGCATAACGAAGAACTTCAAGGGCTGTACGACTCAGCCGATGTAAAAATAATGAAATTACCACGACTAAAATGGGCAGACCATGTAGCTCGGATGGAGAAAAACGAAAATTATATTCCAACTTCGTTGGATAGCCGGAGGAAAAGAGACCGTTGGGAAGACCTAGACGACGTTGGGAGGACAATATTAGAAGGGATCTTCCAGAAGTAGGTGTTTGTAATGAAAACTGGCCCAGGATAGAACCCGATGGCGAACGTTTGTTACTACGGCGATGAAATTGCGAGTTCCGTATGCCATAGAGTAAGTAAGAAAGTATCTTCCAAATGATTTCAGTTTCCAGTTCGAATAAGAATGTTGCAAATGTTTTATATATTCATTTTTAGCACATACTATCGACCGTAACTGACTGTAGCTTGATACTTATACTTCAACAGAAATGTACAATTCGCAACGGGAAAAATTATTGTTACTTCTGCGTTTATCTAAAAGTTGATTTATTTACTGTAACTCTGGGTTTTGCTGTGCTATTGTTTTTCTTTGATACGCAGATGGAAATCCAGTTTCGGATGTTTCACCCCAGTGTATATTTTATGTATGAACGGCAGATTTTTATACAATTTTTACTCAGTGTCGTACAAATAGAATAGAGGTCTTGTTTTCAATTAATGAAAATATCTACGAAATTAGATCAAGGCGTTGTTGCTAGAATCTGCACTTATTGACAGCGTGGACGATTCTGTAAATGGCCCCTGTGAAAAATGTAACCTTATAGCTTAACGGAATGTTCTTATTAAAATTAACATCTTGGGGTAAATCATAATGATAATAAACGAAGTCGTTACAAGAGAAAATACAATTTCAAGAGAAACATCAAACCATTCAAACATACCACAAAGCAACTACAGAGAAATAAATTTTAGCCTTCTTTTGCTTACTTTATTGAGATGTGGCACGACCACGTAGAATTAGAAATGGTGGAGGCAGAGACAGTAGCTACTGGACAGAAGAAGAGGGTGTCAGAGAGAAAGAAATAAGTAGATTGTGAACAGCTTACATATTTATTATTATTATTAAATATTCATTATGTCTGGGAAAATACCATGCAATGGTTCATTATCTGAACAACTGTTCGTATTTTGAATCGCTTGTGGTTCATTATGCAAAACTGAGAACAATCTCTCTATATTCCTTCGTAGTTTTTACAGAAAATATAAGTTTTAACTTGTAAGTTTTAATTGATGGTTTGCAATCTGTACGTTAACGTATAATGTGAATCTGTTTTTTTTTTAACTATAAGATATTCTGATAATAATATCATTGATCATGAAAGTATACAAGGCATTAAAAGCAATTCAGTTATTATAAAATTTAACATTTAATTAATAGGGTGGAAATTATTAAATGATGTGTGGGATGTTAGTCTATACGGTACACAAAAATATATTGTACTTTTGAACATATAATGCCGCTTTGCACAGAAGTACTTGGAAGGTAAGAATGTTGTTCTCAAGCATTTTATATTTTAGTTGCGGTGGTTCGAATACTGGCCAGGAGACATATATTTTTTCCTTTCACTAAACATAAAAGGAACTTGAATGTGATAGTTATTATATAATATTTGGCATTCGAAGAAATCTTTCTCTTTCTTCGAACATCTTGAGTTTCTTTTCAATGAACATAGTCTATATAGAATCTCAGTTAACTAAGTATTACGTAAGGCATTAGTTGAGTAATCATATACAGTGTGTGATATTATTTGTATTGTGCAGTGATTGAAACTGATTAATGTTTACTATGATATTCATCTAAATTTAACTACGTTATCCATAATTAAGTAAATTTGAAAGCAATTGATACTAATTTATTTCTCTGTTTCGGTTATCCTAGCGTTTTGAGAGATGCGTTTTAATTAGATTGGATTTGGTTCATAAATCTGTAGGCCAGTGGTAGGATTCATTCGTCAGCTGTGATGTGATAACTTGGGAAATGAACTATATATTAAATTCTGCAGATACTGCTCTATGATATGTGAAGTGACTCATGTGATGTGTGTTTGAATAGATTATTTCCATTTCCGTTATGACACGACGTTTAGGTTGAGTTGCGACCGCCGTTCGTTGTGTTCGTCGTCTTTATTTCAGGAATTGAGATTCCAGACCACAGGTGTGGCGTAAGACATGGTCTTTTGCCACCCTGTAGACTTCGAAGTGAGTAAAGATGCAGTATGAGTCACACATGAATTGTTATGCGTATCATAGTATGAAATTATTCCCAAGTATGGATTTTCGTTTTCTTTCTTAGACTATCGTTAATCTGAACCAGCTGGTACTTCTGAGTATGAACGGACGATCTAATTAAAAGGATTGGAAGTGTCGCCTTATTGGTATTACCTCCATCGTACTAATTTACTGTTTTATTTTTAGCAGCAATCACAGGGATCTGGAATCCTCTTTTCCAGATATTCTTAAATCTGGAAGACATTTCTGCACCGCTCGTATGGGGTGTAGAAAATATTTGGAACTAGAGTTTAGTTGGATGCGTTGCGTGGGTACTCTAGGCTCTTGGCGGCCCTATTTATATTCCTGGATGGTGTGGGTGCACCCAGTTTGACTACACCCAGCCAAGAATGTTGATCTTAGGTGTGTTACACATCTATGGATCACCCCGAGACAAGGTTTTGTGAAATGCGGTAGAGAGTCAGCCAGGTCGTAAATTGAAGGTACCATCCTGGTACATCTGTGGTGTGGCTAAGGAAAACACTGGGAAAACCTCAGTCAGGACAGTCAGTCTCTGGTACAGAACAGAGGAACTCCCGAATACGAAACCAACATTCTCCAAAGTTGGGTATGATGGCCGTTTGGAACAAAACATACTCAAATTCTATGTTTGTCACACGCACGCGCACACTCAAATATTTGTCTGGAAAGAGAAAAATCTTAATTTATCTCAGATATTCTCCATATGATGCTCAAAGATTTATTCTTTTATTTGTATCTGTTGAATTTATATAGCACGCAACATATTTTGGTGTATTTTGCTATTAACATCTTTGTAACGTAAATAACAACATAATATCAGCAATTATAAAGCATAAATATCGTGCCCCATTTTTAAGAACTGATAGAAACAGACGTATTGTATTGTCTTTCATGCACAACGTTAGTGTTCTATGGAATACTCGCTTCATTAAGAAAGAAATAATTACCTAGTAACCATAGGTTTCAACGTTCATTTTCGTTTCCCCATGTTCGGTAAGGATCCTTTTTACTGGACAATTTAAATTACATCTTTCAGTAAATTTCAACTAATGGCCCAACTAAAGTAAAAATTGCGATAGGTTCCCTGTTTTGGTGTTTCAAATGCGATTCTCTTCCTTGTTTTTCATAATTTCTTACATACTACAAGAAACCATAAATATCTTTCCAGAAACCAGGACATGCGATAATGATTTATCTTAAAGAAAAGAAAATTCCAACCCTTGCTCGTTCACGCACACACTCTCAGAATCACACCTCGTCCCCTTTACGTTAGTTTGGTGGCCTATCTTCTAGAATTAGAGAAAAATCGTGTATAATAAAGTCATGTTAAGATTATACTGGCCATGATAGTACAACAAGTGACTATGAGCGGGAAAGAAAAAGGTATTGATCGGAGATTCCAATTCCAGACCGACCTTCGCGTGGTGAAATAGAACAAATACGAGCGACTATGGCCATCGCTCACAGAAATGAGGAAATACACTGTTAGATATATGTGAACTTATGATCAGGCAAGAAATCGCTCTTGGCTACAGATATTTGTGCAGGACCGGTGTTTGTGCGGATGCAATGGAACAAATACAAGTGACTATGACAAACGCTGACGATCAATAAGGAAATAAAATGATAGAAATACATGAACGTGCAATGATAGTTAATATTATGAACGAGGAAAAGGATGATGGTCGAAAACCACCAATTCCTTTGGGAAATATTGGCAACAAATAGTTACTACGTTCTAGGGCCTGGAATGAGTGTATGTTAAGAAAACGTTAAGAATGGTAAACTATTTTATATGGACCTATCTAGTAGCTGTTCACTTTGTTCCGTCATGCGGGAGTTAACCCATTAACTGCCAAATTTTTTTCTGAATATTTTTTACTTTATTTCTATTCAACTACATCTGATTAGTAAGAATAGACATGAATTTTCAATTACAGCACACAAAATGTTGAATAATTTCAAAATTTTGGCTTATCCCCAAATGGGGATCACGGCACATACCATCTACTTTTGATGCAATTGCTGAAAGCATTCAACATGTAGTGCAACATCGCATCGACTGCATTGTTTGCGCACATTCTTCTTACAAACTCCACATTTCCTTTGTTTTCCCATATCGGTGCGTTTGATGTAGTGAGATCCGGATGCTCTGATGTCAACTGGAACACGAGTGAGGGATGACGTGGGAAAAGATTTCCTCCCAGCCTTTTTCGGATCGGATAACGGTGACGACAGAGCCAGATACGCTCTAGCAACTTTTCTTCTGTAAGCCAAAAGGGAAATTGTACCATTTGCAAGACAATACAGTACGTGGGCGTCAATGGCGTTGGTAATCAAGGGAAAATACCACTTTTTCCCTCTTATTTTTACTCTATACTTTTGGACGTTCCAGTCCATCTTGTCCACTCCACCCATATACTCTGCGATAAGTTTGGGTTGGGGGACTCGAACATCTTTCTTTTCAGCCTTACTCCATCGCTTCACATGCGAAAGAGGTTCGATTGTATCATGGTTGGATAGAAGTTTCACACAGCTGCTGTCATTCCAGATGACAGCGAAAATTTCATTCTGCGAATCAAATCTGTAATCATATTCCTCGTTCTGTTTTATTCATCTCCTTGTCTGTAGGAATAGGACATTTGTTCATTCTGTTGCATCGAACAGTTCCTGTTGCTCTGATATCGATATCTTGCAAATGTTTCATCAGGGAGAATTGCGTCAAAAAATTGTCAAAATAAAGTTTGTGAGCGTTTGCTGTCTCTAAACTGGAAATCATTTTCAGGACAACAGAAGACCCAAGTCCAGTCACATTTTCCTCAGCCTTGATGTCTCTCGACTTGCCCTCATACACCTGCATCTGATAACAATAACCTGTTTCTGAGCATCGCTCACTGTTTGAAACCAAACCTCACTGGCTTACCACGAATAAACTGCTTGAGATAGTGGTGTCCGAAATATCGAACCATTTGCTCATCAACACTCAAATTTTCAGAGAACACACCAAACTGCAGGAAGTTTTCATTTAGTTTGTCAATCAATGCCCGAATCTTGAAGAGTTTATCCCGTTCTTCTGCAGGAATTCTTTGGAGCTCCGAGTTGTCGTTGAGATGGAGATACCGCTTGATTTCAAGATACCTGTTTCGACTCATGCATTTTCTCACGCATTGGAGATCCATGTTATAGTTGTTCTATAGTTGTTCTTGAGGAACAGAATGACACCCAGTAAAAAGAAGAATGCCAATAAATTTCTTGATACAGTCATTGGAAAGTTGAAAGTGATGGACCTTTTTCTGTGCAGCATACATCACAGACTGACGCATAATATATGAAATAACTGTGTCATCAAACATCTTCTCAAAACATTCTACTGCGCTGTTCCCTTTGAATTCACTAATGAGATTATTTCTTCTTGTCTCCACAGCATCAGAAGTTGAATAAACTTTCTAGTAACTAGGTTTTTGTTTCTTCCAGTTAGAAGTAATTATTGACTTCTTTTTGGCAGGAGGTGTGGCTAAATCCTCTTTATATGTACTTGATGTTGCCAAAGGTAGCTTCACTAAATTACATTCATCCTTCCCTGCTGCTTGATGAATTTCAACAAGTCCGGGAACATCTGCAGGTTCATCATCAGCCATAATGTCATCATCGAAGTCTTCATTATCCGACATTTCATCTACCAGTTCTGGAGGAAGTTCTACTATGTCAATAGGCCATTGACGTCATCATCATCGGCGTAATCCCAAAACTCATCATTATTTATTATATCAGTGATTTCTTTCAAAGAATAAAACTTACGTTGTGCCATTTCCAGTAAACGCCAATAACAAATTATGTCCTTTATTTTTACACGATATCAGACGTGAGCCCCAAATGGGGATCGAGTTATTTGGGACCGTTGTCCTTACCCAAATTACATTCAGATGCAAAAGGTGATACTAAATCATTCAGTGTTTATCATCTTCCAAGGTGAACATACACTGACTAAAACTATCCTTAATAAATACAATCTTTTCCGCCTTCACAAAACACGTTTCAGTGTTGGAACGAAAAAGCGCGCCTCTGCCAAACAAAGTAGCTTGTTTACACAACACGTAACATGCACGTTATTTTTTTCGTTTCCTTTACACAGGAGACATCTAGCTTAAACACGAGAATATAAAGTTTCTCTATGTTACAGACAGATGGCGCCACTAGACAGGTTGAAGTATGTTATCCCCATTTGGGGATCACGGCAGTAAATGGGTTAAAAGACACGAAGGTCTCTGGTGGATCTCGAACCCAGAACCCTCGAGTTGGCTTAGTTCGCACGGTCAGCAAAGTTGAGAAAGAAGGAATATATAAATAACTTTTCATTCAAACTATAAAGATTTGTGGTTCCCAGAACATACACGCACACTCTGGAGCCCGTAAGGATACTGATGGAACTGCGTAATGTGAACGCCGGAATAAATAGTTAAACACGTTTGCCCACTAGCAGATTACGGGAATATGGTTAACATGTTTAGTTGTAACTCAGCTGTATACGAATGATATTTGAGCAATCGCACAGTGAAATGAGAAAAGGCAATGAAATGAGAAAAGGCAATGAAATGAAATGGTACTGCACTGGACTACAGAGAATAAGTGTAAGGGAGCAGTAAGTACTATTTTACCACTGAAAAGTTTATTAGAAATACGTAAAAGATAGCTGGGTGAACTGGGTGCTTTCTTTAGGTTTCATATGTACCAACTCCTGTAGTATACATGATTTAAAAATGTTATTTGAACATAAATTCGTGCCGAAAAGTGTACAGGGTTTTGAACGGACGACCATCTGAAATGGTTTTAATGTTGAAATTCGAACGTGCAGAACGAAGGTGATTGAAGAAAATTGCGTAAGGGTCTTTGTTGAAGGAAGGAAGTAGGTATGTGAGAGATGGGGCTGAGGAAAAAACAGGGAAAACTTAAAAAGTGATGAGAAACCTATTCCAGTGAAAAAGTACGAGATAATATTTTCGGGACTGAACCTACGAGCCTTGAAGGTTGCAGAATATGCCCGGCACAGAATGAAGTGTGGATGAACACAGTTATTGACTTACAACGTGTCAATACCAGGTGCGTAAATATGAAGTCGAAATTTATGTACAGAAAAGACACAGTGATGCAAACCTGTGTGCTGCATTGTGCTGCAAACCCGTTATCAAGCCATTTTCGTACATTTTCGTAAGATGTGAAGCGCTGGTCAGCAAATGCCTGTCCCATGGATGCAAATAAGTGAAAATCGGAATTCGCCAAGTCTGTTGAGTAAGCCGCATGCGGAAGAATTTCCCAGCCAAACGTCGCAATCGTTCCCTTGACCGGTTTTGCTGTGTGGGAGGGTATATTATCATGAAGCAAAATCACTTTATATTGTCTTTGGTCATATTCTGGTCGTTTATCACGCAAAGCTTCATGCAAATCGATCATTTGTTGCCGGTAATGTTTGGTATCAACGGTTTCGCCAGGTTTCAGCAGTTCATAATAGATCACTCCCTTCTGATCCCACCAAACAAAGCATTGTCTCCCGTCCAAAGCGATTTGGTCTTGCAGTCGATGTCGCCGGTTCTCCTGGAGTTACCCAGGTTCTTTTACGCTTAGGATTCTCGAAATAGATCCACTTTTCGTCACCAGTGACAATTCGATGGACAAATGATTTCCTTTTGTACCTGGCGAGCATAATTTCGCAAGTGGTTTTTCGGTTTTTCTGCTGTCGTTCAGTCAATGAACGTGGAACCCATTTTTCCACCTTTTGAATCTTGCCCATGGCTTTTAAACGTATGGAAACTGCTTCTTGTGTCACATTTAATTGATCCGCGACTTGTTGTTGCGTTTGAGCGTCATCCTCATACAACAAAGCTTGCAATTCTCTTTCTGCAAACTTTTTCGGTGGTCTTCCACGTTCTTCGTTTTTCACGTCAAAATCGCTAGTTTTAAATTTTTTAAACCACGCATAGCACTGTGACTTCCCAAGAGCATGATCACCGTAAGCTTCGACAAGCATGCGATGCGATTCTGCAGCAGTTTTCTTCAAATGCTAACAAAACAAAAATGATGTTCGCACATCGTAGTTTGTAGGTACAAATTGCGCCATGTTCAACGCTATTAAACGCAACACTATGACGTGAAACTTGTCTGGTTGTGAGTTGCAAATCATGATAAGCAGTCAAAACAAGGAAGTGGCGCCAAGGACGCAGTTTTACGGTAACCACAGTGACAGCTAACGCCATCTATGCACAAATTCCGGTTTCATATTTACACACCTGGTACGATATAATATATAAGAAGTTGTTTGAATGACGTGATATTTGGAGATAGGGAAAATAGACTTTCGGTTGGTAAAACACTCAATGTACTCAGAATGCAGAGGATTTTACAAGAGTGGTGCAGTTACACGCAAAAGCCTTATCCTCTTGCCCAAAGAGGAAGTTGAAGAATTTCATCAGTAGAAAGAAAGAAGAGTGGGCACACCACACTGTCACTATGAAAGGAAGTGAGATGACAGATGTGTGGACTTACACCGATGGGTGACCCTAAATTGCACGACGATTAACGAGGAAGAGAAAATAAGTTTCATTTGTCCAACCTAGGTCTCAGAAACACCAGGAGAATATTTGAATTCACAACCTTCAAAGATGAATGTCTGTGGTATGTGTGGTGGGGTTTAACTGATGGATTGCAGATGTTATAGATAACGGTTGCAGGTTAAATGAAATCGTCGTGAACCTTATGCTACCACGCGGACAAACTGATGGATACAAGTTTCCAGATCAAGACAACAGTGCTTACTTTTAATTTACAATATTTTAAGATTATTGATGTTCCAGTTCCTATGGGTTTAACAGGAAGGCATTACTCAATATCAAAGGAAGATACTTGACATTACTTGGTAGAATTAAAACGACTTGGGAGATATTAGTTGTGAATAGGTTAGACATATTTTAGTGTAAGGAAAAATATTTCCTGTAAACATCCGAAAACGGTGTGAGGTCAAATTAAAGGTTCACTTGCCCAGTTCATCATTCCGCCGGCAACCAGTTGTGACGCTGTCTTTTGAAAAAATAATGGCTCTCGGAATGTGGACACACTCGAAAACTGTGTGAAATTATACAAATTCGTTGGAGATGCTGTTAAATATATGATCTTTATTCATGAGAGCTTCCTTCTGACATGCGGTTGATTCTTCGTTACTGAAGGTTGCAGTATGACATGAAGGAACAAAGAATTTACACAGCTAAACAATTCAATCGTAGGATACACAGAATTACACATACATACTACCGAACAACACTTTACAATGAAACACAGGCTAGCGAAAACTTATAACACTGAAAAAAAAAAGAAAAAATAGTTGTAATTTATTACAATGGAAGCTGGATATCTAATAAGTTGAGGTATTTATTTTTACAATTCTTGTTTATTTCTATTAAAATATATATGACTATAACAATATAGCTCGACTGCACTAATCTGAGCTTTCCATTATTTTATTAAGTTTTCACATAGAATGATGAGTATTTCTGGTACCGAATGTACCTGTTTTTCACTATTTCAGCCTGTCGACAATCAAAGTATGCAGGATAATATCGAAATATCTCAAATGCAATAATACCAATTCTAGATATTATTTTTTGTCTATTTCTTCTTTTTTTTATATATACTATCTAACTATATTGGTAACATCCTACGATCAATTATTAGCACTTCGGACAGAGTTTTGGCATTCCCATTACCAACCATTTTATTTCTACTATTATTGGACCAGCCCTGTACAACACTTTCACGTATATTATTATTAACACAGCTGGGCACCTCTTTTCCGACATCGCACTCTATAACACACTTTGTTTTACACTACCCTGTTACATGTAAATAAGACGACGCAAATTCTTAATCAAATAATTCACGCACTACGTAAGGATATGTTAGCGTAGACAGAGACATCTACGGGTGATTGCTCGCAATATTAACTTGCTTTTCTTCTCATAAGCCACTGCCAACCGGACTTCCGGTCTATGTATGGAAGGAGTGGGGGTAAGGTCGTATTCTAAAAAAAATGTACAATTATACCTTGAATTTCTGAGCTCGCGGGCCTTGGAGTACGACTTGCAGGGGCGTAGGAGCCGAGGGACAGTTGCCCCCATCATTTTTGGAGGGGGCCAGGTACATATTTTGTCCCCCAATGATGTTATACCTGCATAAAAACAAAATGGTTTGGTCTTTCATTATCAAGCATTTTTTTGCCCCCATAATTTTATACCTAAATGAAAATAACAATGGCTTGGTTTTTCACTTTCAAGCAATATCATATTTTGCCAATATTCAACCGCCATGAATTTATATGTAAAATAAAAACAAAATTTGCTTAGCTCTCAGTTTTAATTCTATTTATATTCTAGGTGGATTTTAAAATTACCTGTTTATTTATTTTTAATGTAGAATCATTTTTTTAAATGTGGAGTGTTTAAGTATGGGTATTTAACAGTTTTCGCGCTAAATTTGCAGTTTTAAATGTTATTATAGCGGTGAAAAACCTGCGAAAGAAGCTAACGGGAAGATTGTAACTAGTAGTTAATTGGAATATTGACGCGTGGTCGAGCGGAGGCGTTTTTCTTTCTCCTTTTTCTGAAAGAGAGCGTCAAAACAAAATAAAGATTCCAAGAAATTTGACTGTTTTCTTGGAATAAGAGAATTTTAGAAGTCGTTTGAGAGTTATTAAAGAGGTACGTGGGAACTTGTGACGGTCGAAAGCTTGATAGCTACCCAATCAATTAGTTCTGGTCTGAAATCAGAAGTTCCTTTTCTTAGATTGAAGAACATTCTTTATTTGCTTATATAGATTTTATAAATTTAGAGTTTGTGAGCTGAAAGTAAGATGTTTAGGCTTTAGAAACAGTTTCTATGTTTGAATAAAAGAATGTAGCAGTTCAAGGTGTTATAGGTCAGGAGTTTTGCCTTATGAGTGTATGTTTTTAGAGAAATGTAAAGTTTGGAATTTAGGAAAGGCAAAGTTTCGGCCAGAAGTCACCATGGCTTCCATGACGGCGACTTGGAACTGCAGGCAAGCTTCGACGGTGGTGATGGTGGTGGAGCTGCACCTCTACAGCTCTTGGTGGTCAGTGAGTTCGAAGCGCGACAACCGACTTTCAGTAAAACTTCGGAAAGACCAGACACAGGTACCAGGAATAACGAGGTATTTAGGTCGTTGAGGATTTTAGCTTTCTGTAGGTAGGATTAGCTGGGTTTTAGGAAAGCGACGCTAGCGCGACGCAGAAGGAATCGCTTAAGGTTACATGATTGTGTCTGGTGTTGGACTGGTCTCTGAATTTCCTAGTCTCAGAGTCCATCTTTTGTACTCCAACTTTCCCATAGTTCTCGAGATTCTCGGAGAGGAACGAGATATCTCTAGGGCGGAGTTGAACTGTCTCTGTTTCTTCAATTATCCAATAATTTGGTAATTGGGTGGATACGATTCTAATCGTGAAGATTGGATACGTAGTGACGTCATAGAGACAGTCCTCAGTCAGCTGGATGTAAGTCTCAGCTCGTTCTACTTTGCCGAAGGGCTCGTTGTAGCGGAGTCTAGTAGTGATTTGCGCATGCGTACTTACTTCTGGTTCGTTACTTCCGTAGACGCAAGGAGAGGTAATTCTAGAAAACTCACACTCCGGTAACTTCCACTTGTGGTCATTGGATGGTCCTCCATCTGTAGTGGGAGATTATGGTTCTCTTCTAAAAGTATTCCTTCATTGGCCTGGTTTTGCCTTAGGCATAGTGGAGTAGGAATCATCTCGTGGGAAATATAGGTTTTGGAATTTGGGATTATGTGTCTTGAATTTCAAATGTGTTTAACGAGCCTGTATCTTACTGTCAACTTGTACATCTTTGGAACATTACAATACGGGAAACATAAATTTGATTCACATCTTAGCATTGTAGGAGGTTACATTGGTTACACACAGAACAAGAAGTTTACAGATAAAAGAATCTTGGTAACACAATACAATTTCTGTATGGTTGACACATGTAACATATGAACGTTGTACACCTATAGTTATATCTTGCTCAAAGAATCTCTGTGTTGGATACAACATAGGGAAATACAAATCACACAAAATATAAATTTGACATTTCCTCCAGTGAGACATATCCTTTCTTATTTCAAGGATTATTTTAACAATAGATACACAGAATGAAAAAAGAAACAAAAAAAAAAACATAAACGTTGCATTTATGAAAGAAGTATAAAAAATATCATTTCCGAGAAAGCTCAAATATATGTTCGTGGGAAAGGGTTGATTTCAATCGAAAGCAAAAGTTTATACCGAAAGCAAAAGTGACTAAACTGTCCTTGACTATATGAATTGAAATGGGTAAATTAAGTCCAGAACAAAATTATGACTTCGATGCTGTTTTGAAGAAACACAACAAAAAATATAAAAGAAGAGGGGTTTCTTTCTTAGATACTTGGATAGGAACAGAACGAATGAATTACAGTTCTCCTGGGGTGTTTCCAGAATCTACCTGAGGTTGGGAAGAAGAAAAAAAAAGAAAAAGAGAACTTTCGTTTTCTTTCTGGAGTTGACATTGAAATAAAAAGCAAAAATAACGTTCAATTGTAGTTTGTAAGTGAAGAAGGAGAAAACAATTCAAATTGCAAAGAAAAAAATGAGGGTGCAATTTGAGCTTACTACATCTCTCCCTTGCCGAAGAAAAAATTTTACAACTGAAGGGAAGTAAAATTTTTAACTACCCTCGTATATACGAGAAAAATTTTTCGCTGCGAGCTTAAGCGTGAAAAATCTATGTTTAGTAAATCATTTCAATTTCAAAATCTATTTTCTTTTAGATTAGAACTTTCTAAACTGATTTTATATTTTGTATGAATTTTCAGAATGCTTAATTGTATACCAGTTGGAATAATATAAACCTGAACAAATCTAATTGAAGATAATTTGTATAAGATTGCAACACTTGACTGTGAAGAATATACAAATTACAAAAATATTAAATTACCATTATTATGGCTTAAGCAAATAATGAATGAGAGTATATATTATATAAATGTTTGATCTTCCACTCTTGGTTATTGATCATTTGTTCCATTTTTAATACTCTTTTGATTTACATATCGTAATTTATTTCTTAATATGACTCGAAGCTAGAGTGGGAAATCAAATATAAAAGATTTTAGTTTCAATATTGGCTTAAAATTGATATGGCAGTCGAGTATTTTATTAGTAATGGGTACCACGTCTTTCTCTTTATACATTAATATAAGATTTTTGTAGTTGATGAAGAATTTCGGCAGGACGCTTTACAATCAAGAGTTAATTTGAATAATGGTATTGATTACAATAGTTGCTTGGTTCTCACTCTGGCAACAATAGATGATAAAATGAAGATATATAGCGACATGCCGTTTATTATTATTTAAAAATACCACATATATATTATGAAGTTAATTGGTTATTCA
>JAGDQP010002866.1:0-16272 GCA_022664845.1 Lepisma saccharinum
GTGTCAAAAGTTTCGTGTTCGAGTGTAGACTCGATTGCACCAAGTCCCATATCTCTACGATGTATAGTTTGGCCGTTGCTAGGGTAAACAAAGTGTCATAAGTTGTCTAACATACTTCAAGGTCAATTGCCGGAACTCTCATGTGTCTACGATATATAGTTTAGCCGTTGCTAGGGTGGTTGGTAGGGTAAACAAAGTGCCCCATCTTACCCTACTCACTCATATATCATTTCTACCATGTCAAAACCTCTAATGGTTGCGAAGATATGTGTTTACCCTATATGTGGGGCACCCACCTAAACCTGGGGTAAGATGCCCCACCTTATCCTACTGACTCATTTAACATTTGTACTATGTCAATATCTCTATTGGTTGCGGAGATATGTGTTTACCCTATATATGGGGCACCCACCTAAACCTGAGGTAAAATGCCCCACCTTACCCTACTGAATCATTTAACGTTTGTACTATGTCAATATCTATATTGGTAGCAAAGATATATACTTGGGGTAGCTTACCCCACGTTACCCTATACACTCATTTAGCATTTGTTGCATGAATTCCTTTAGAAGCATTGTATTTACCCTATGTACGCCTACTGAATTACTTCATTGCCTACTCAGTGATGTCATAGCCCCACAACCCTGTACATTATCCATTTAATATATACATTTATTATGTAGCTAATGACGTCATAGCCCCCTGGGCGTGTACACAAAACCCATATACTATATTACACATGTATTATATAGCTAGTGACGTCATAGCCCCCAATGTTCATGTCTCTTATGGACATATGCTGTATACTAACAGAGCAAGGAAGCATTGTTTATGTAGATGCGCCTACTGAATGACGTCATAGATCCCTATCCTGTACATCGTCCATATAATATACATTTATTATATACCTAGTGACGGCATAGCCCCCTTGTATTGTACGCACCATCTATATACTATATTATATACATTTATAATATAGTGACGTCATAGCCCCTTGTCCTGAACATTATCCATTTAATATACACCTAGTGACGTCATAGCCCCCTTGTCCTGTACGCAACATCCATATACTACATTATATACATGTATTATGTAGCTAGTGACGTCATAACCCCCTATGTTCATCTCCCTTATGGACAAATAACAATGCAGTTTGCTATATATACTAACAGAGCAAGGAAGCAAGCATTGTGTTTACACTATATGCGCGTACTGAATTACGTCATAGCCCACTCAATGCTGTCATAGCCTCCTTCCTTGTACATTATCCATTTAATATATAGCTAGTGACGTCATGGCCCCCTTGTCCTGTACACATCAAATGGACACCACATATCTGCTATATAATGATAATTATATAGGTGGAGTTGTGTAGTTCTTACAACTACTTACTAATAGAGCAAGCATATTTACGTTTAACATGGGAAGGATATAGGGCATGTGCACTCGCAAGATTTTAAATGTCGCAAACCGACAAAACCCCGATTTTGACCCTTAATAACCCCCGAAATAAGGCAATGATCGGAAAAAGAGGTTCCGAAAGCGTGATGGGACCTTTCAGGGATTAGGTTAATATAAATACATGTTGTCTCCTATGCACAGGTTTCGAGAACATTCGACCGGCGGATGCTACTTTGTCTGTTTGCATCTTTTCCAGAATTGGACCTTTTTGAACTTGTCCCGCCGATACGCCTAATGCAACGGAAACCAAACCTGGTATAAAACCTCGTCATAACATGAAAGATGTTAAGTTTAAAAGCACTTCGCGCTAATACCATCCACTCCTTCACAATGGGCGCGCAAATCCGAAACTTGCTTGCTCCTTTAATTAATAGTATAGAAAATAAATATCTTAGTATAGGTCGGCAAATGGAACTAAAACCCTGGTGGTGTCGCTAGTGTAGTTATATGTTTACCATAAAACAAGGAGGGTGACAAGAAGAGCATGCGCGTCAGGTGGAGGGAAATGCAGTGTTTTCGGATCTACCACAACTCGTAGAGTAAATAAATCGTGGTGCAGAGACAAGAATTTCTCGGCGATTTTACAATATTGTTATACAGAAAAATAAAGGCAATACTATAAGAAAGACACACATATATACACAAATGTTACCAACAATTAAACTATTGTCTAGAATTAGAATTAGACATTTAATACTAAAGCATTTCTTTATTGTTATATTGATTAAGATGCCGAGTATTATTTAAAAGATAAGTCATGCAACTCGATCTATCCATAAGTACTTTCCGTTCAGTTACGTCGCAATAACATCAGTGCATTCTAAACTATAGCCAGCTATTAATCATTTGTTTAAGAATCATGCACCACACCAATTAAGAAATATCAATGTGTACAGTGACGGATGAAGGTTTCTGGCGCCCATATGCACTGTGACGTAAGCCCCCCCCCCCCCAACATACAGCTATGCACTTCTCATGAAACAGAAGCACACCTGCAACCCTGCAAAACCTATCTTTAAAATGTATAAATATTGGTATATAAAAAACTCCGTTTATTACACGACACAAAACAAACATTTATAACGTCAACAGCTGTTTGAAGTAGTAAGATATCATTACACAGAACACTTCTTTCTGGCTTTAGCGTTTGCAAATAAACTAACAACTGGTTCAAAATCTATCTTTCGTAATAGTTCGCTTTCTATACACATTTTACTAATAGCTGAAAGTTTTTCATTGCGCAATCTGTAATTCTTAACACGTTTCAATACTGAGAAAGACCTTTCTCCTGAACTGTTCGAGGTTGGCGCAGATACAAATATTCGTAGGCAAATGTCTAAATTTGGAAAAATTGTTTCCAGTTTTTGTGCTCGAATATACTGCAACATTTCAGATGCACTTTTGATGGCTACACCACACGCTTTCAAGTGAGATTTGAAATGAACACATTCTTCCGAAAAACTGTCACTTAAGTCATCCTTGTAATGAACAACCAACGCGTTCGCTTTTGCCCGGATGGTTTCACAGTCCACACTTTCCAGTTTTGCGAGGAAACTAAATTTTTCATTTATCTTGTATGCTTTTTTTCTTCTGTACAATTCAGACGTAAGGGAATCCACAACTGTTAAATGTCTCCACACGGAATCGTTCTCTTCCTGTAAACACGTGTTCTCCTTCTTTTGTTTCATCTGGAGCAACTTTCCTACTTTCGTCCCTTGTCATGCAGTTATTCCTCACACCCACTTACGTTCTGTGCTTCCTCTTCGTATGCATCAAATTCCGTACGAATAATTTGCAAATATGCTTCCAACCGTGCAATTATTTCTGTTCCTTCACGCACATCAATATCTGTTGCTTGCAATTTTTTATTGGATGCATCGAATCGCTCCATGATCTTTGCCCAGATAGTACACATAAATGCAGACTCTAACTGTTGTTGTTTCCGCCAGTAATCATCAGCATCACTGCGAGTTTGTTCCTTTTCACTCTCGTCATTTGCAATTTCCTCCAAAGCTGCACAAATTTCACTATAGCTTGTGAAAAGTGCTTTACACGCATCTGAGCTTGCTGACCGAGTTGCTGATAAGCTTTTCAGAACAGTTGATCCTGGTTTCAAATGCTTTAGTAGAATCGCCCACCTTCTGTCTGAGGCAGAGAAGAAGTTATATACGTTTTGTAGTGAACCATAAAACGAAATAGCGTGACGACAACTCTCTGCGGCACATTTGCCTGCAAGATTTAGGGAATGCCCAAAACACGGTATGTATACGATCAAAGGATATGTCAAGTCCCAGATTAAGAATTTCTGTCAGCACGACTTCTGCTAACTTCTCAGATTTGTGTCCTGGGTGTTCAATAAACCTAATAAACCTTTCTGCTGTTTCGGCATTTGGAAGAACATAGCGAATCACAAAAATGAGCTCATCTATATGTGCAATATCAGGTGTGGAATCAACAATAATGAAATAGTACTTTGCTTCTTTCAACTCTTTCAAAATTTCTTCTGTTAATTGGTCTCCCATAAGTTGGATGAATTCATTGCATATGGTGGAGCTCAAATAGGAAGGAATTCTGCTATGACTTCAAACGTCCCCATGTAATTTCCATTATGCGATGATCCGAATGTCTCGTCACGTCCACGAAAAGGTAAACTTCTGGATCCCAGAAATTTCACAACTGCAACAACCCTTCTCAAGACATTTTTCCAATACTCTGCTTCAGTTTTCGCTTGCAGAAGGAGTTACCTGTCTACCCTACTTCTATCATCCACATAACGCAAGAATGCTGACACTGCTTCCCAGTGACTGGAAGAATTTTCATGCTCAACAACACGGCTTGCAACATTTTGTCAATCGCAAAAACCTACAGATGAAAACTGTCTGTGATAGGATTAAATAACCTGTATGGACCACAGTAATGCCCGCCTTCGGAGGGAGAATAAACTGGCTCTGGCTCTAACTTCACAATTTTTAAGTACTTGCTGAAAAACGGATTTTGATAAATACCTTTGCTTAACACCAAACCATCTTGCTGAGTTGGAAAAATCACATTCCTTATTCTGCTGAATACCATTAGTTGAAAGAAAGTTCCTTGTGTAGTCATTAACTTTCCACTTTGCTGGATCGTTTGAAACTGATTAAGCAGAAACCTGAAAAGAAAAAATGTACTACAATGTAGTATACCAAACACTTTAAACAGTGGATGTATGTTTTGTTTAAAAATATTGGGGAAGCCGAATTAGAGAAAATATTATAGCTATATAGCTAGCTGAAACCCCCTCCACAAAGTTCCGGGATTTTTAAAAAACGAAGATAACAAACGAAACAACTTTGAATTTAGAAGAGATTAGTTCAAAACGTTTTAAATACAGAACTTTACAATAGCACTTAGATATTGAAGTAACTTAGAAATCTAAACAGTAGCTTGTTGCTAAGTGCTCAAATATGATGATGATAGCTCAGTGCTCAGAGACCCCTCCTCCCTTACAAGTAGATGTGAATTGTACAATACTCGGTGTGGAAGTGCACTAATATCTAATAATTGTAACTTCCTCCTTCTGGGTCTCTGTCACATGATACAGAATCATGGTACTTTCCATGCACCAACTTAAACCAGATTTATCTTACCAAACATGTGAGTACACAACGTGATCTGTTTGCAGAAAGATATTACAACAAAAATGAAAAGAAGAACTCCATCCATGGAACAAAGACTACTCTGTTGTCTCGCTTATACCAGTTCCGTTTGGCTCTTCCCTTGAAACGATTGTCTTACTAAAAAAAGACAGAAAGGAGAAATATAAGAATATAAACTGATATCCAAGTACACATGTACTCCGAAGGGCAATTACACGCGCTTGAACTCTGACATAGATCCGTTGCTTTCTGGTTGTGAGCCTTTCTCTTTTGTTCAGAGTTAGCTACCAAAACATTTATAAAATATGAAACTCAAATAATTATTAATACATGAAATTAAACAATCTCTTATATATATATTTACAAAGTGACACCTTCTACCCGAATACTGTGCAACTCCTTATCTACAAAGAAAAGGTAAATGAGTGTATTTGCAATATCGGTCAATGGTCAATAACAAAAAGAAAGAAAAAAGGAATACCGTTGGATCCAGATATACAACACCCACAACCTTTTCTATTCAAATTTAGAAATGAAAGTATATCTGCATAGGGGAAAACCATACAGTTATTGGCACTTTAACCCTCTTGCACACGAATTATGACGACGATGATGAAAAAAATATATACACAGGTGTTACCCTGTGTATAAGAGTGTAAAGAAAAAACTTTTGTGGTTGTTGACGTCATAGTGACTCACAGGTGCGTAGAATGGAGGGGGTCTCATGAGGCTTAAAGTAAATCGTGGAGTCTTTTTTTCAAAGCACATTTTTATTGCGTGCTTTCACAGTTGGTGTTATAAAATGTTTATTACATCATGTTATTAAGTAAATTCCATATTTTTTTCCATTATATAAACTTAGGTATTTGCATAATATCACCTTAATATACATAATTTTTTTTATTACCTGAATATATTGTGTGCGATCCGTGGAATCGTCACGTCTAGTTCCTAATTTCAGCTTTACTGTGAACTAGAATTCGTGATATGTTTGATATCGCAGTAATGAGCTCAGATATTAGAGTCATGATACTTTGCTATTGCATTGAGATGCAGTCCTTGAGCTTTGGAATGGGCCCGGAAATGGTCGACTATTGAACATTTATGGGTGCATTCCAATGAGCGCTAAGACTTGTAAATCAGCTTAACTAGTTTGAGTAACATAAGGATGTTGAACATAAAATCACACTTCAGTTTAGTGGATGAGCAAGACTAATTTACAACTAATTCAATTTACAAAACAATTAATTACTAACATTGGAATATGCAACTGAGATCCAGAGTATCAGTAAACAACTCTAAGGTGATTGCGTGAAAGTCTGAATGACAAAGAGACTTACTTGAAATATCGTCTTCTTCATCGATGTGTCTTGTATAGCTAATAACGAATTTATGAGATCAATGAATTGGCAACTGAGCTCTTGAATTCAGTTAGATCCATTGTGTCGTCTTCCAAACGCATTCTGCAAAGGAGCCATCCGTTGACAATAATTATGTTCAGAAGGTGGTGAAAGAAACGAAGATACCACCTCTTGTGACGAAGTTGATGAGGATACAATCCAACAAGAGCATCCATTTCGTCGACTCCTCCCATGTTCTTGTCGCAAATGGTTTGGGAATAGTTATTTTTGAATTCAACTTTTTGCTCCAGCGTTGAGCTCCACTTTGAGGTTCAACCCCTGCATATGCAGATGCAACATGAACAGCGGAATTATCAAACCACCTGACAACAGTGATGTTATTCTGAGATGTGCATACAGAGTGTGATCCTCTCCCAGATTTTTTTAAATTCAGCGACTGGTTTGAGTTTCTTATCAGCACCCTGAAGTCTGTTTACGTATTGTACCAGAGGCACAATTCCTTCAAGCACTAACAGCAAGGGAATTGACGTGAATAGATTATTCATAAACAGCTTGTGGTTTCTTCCTAGTATGCTTTCTGAAAGACGAAGTACAACATCATCTACGACACCAAATTCTTTCGATATCTCCGGCCGATTTCCTGCTCCTTCATAAACTTCAA
The DNA here is from genome assembly GCA_022664845.1 of Lepisma saccharinum. Classification (NCBI taxonomy): domain Eukaryota; kingdom Metazoa; phylum Arthropoda; class Insecta; order Zygentoma; family Lepismatidae; genus Lepisma; species Lepisma saccharinum. The sequence continues at coordinate 7,119 of JAGDQP010002866.1, forward strand.
AGTCGTAGACGTAACCACTCGCACCAGCTAATGCCCAAATCTTGAACCCCCAAGGATGTGGTTTTCCTCTTATATATTGTTTCAGGGAGAAGGGGCCATCATTTCATCAATAGACAAGTGTTCCTCAGGTTCACACGAAGATTTGAATGCATGGGCAAGATGATTTAGTATAGGACGAATTTTGTAAAGTGTATCTGAGTTATTTTCTGGCGAAGCAGAGTTGTCTACAAAGTGAATAAATCGGCGCATTTCACGAAATCGGTTCAAGGACATGTGATCTGCAATTAATGCCATGATCACTGCTCCAATATTGATGGAGCCTACTGTAATGCAAGTAAGTCGTGACAATTTATAACCAAGAATACTCGTAGTTCCGGTACTGTTAGATTCAAGTTCTCTTTACCACATTGAGTAGCATACAAATTTGTTTGATAAACAATTTCCGTTAAGATATTATCGGAGTACATCAGCAAAAAAATGATCGAAGTAGTCTATGGGCATGTTACCAGTTACATTTGACTTACGATCACCGAGAAATTTTGACGTACAAATTGTCTTTACCTTGAAACCATAGGACCTTTCTCGTACCTCCTTGAATTGTGGCTTGTCCAGAGACAGTGTTAGTTGTATATCTTCAGCTGATATCAGTGAACTTCGAATGGCCTGCAAAAAGGACAAGATAAAAACATTTTTTTTTTTTTTTAGTTTTTACGAAATATAAATTAAGAATAAATTTGGACAGTTTTATAATTTACTCTGGAAGCTACATGCATAGCTCATGTTATGATTGAGAGTGCTATAGAAAAGCCGCAAAAGCCCACCAACAACAATTAGCACCTCAAAAAGAGGATAAGAAGTCTGTTCATATATAAGACGTAACAAGAAAAATGTCGTTATTTACTTTGAATTTCAGGAGACTGAACGACCGTAGTCCAATTGGTAGGCCATAGGCTTCATATTCAGGGGCTGAGGTTTGATCGCAGTGACCCCTAATGAAAGTTTTCCAGAGCTTTCCTCAGGCAAATGCAAGGATGGTACCGTCAAAATTAGGCCTTGGCGACTCCTTCTCTCATCCTTTCACCAACAGTATTCCGACCTCGACTACAGAGGCCTAATGGCCATAGGTCAGTTCAATTGAATTTGAATCGGGATATCATTTTTTATATCTGATACTGATTACCCGTGTAAAGAGTATTTCAGCAACATTAGAAATATTTAGGATACAATATAATGCAGCAGACAATGTCAATTAAACGTAAATCAATCTATTTTTTCTTTTGAAAATGGCACTTCGTAAGTCCTTCTGCTTACCTTTCTCTCTTCTCTTCACCTTTGGTTTATTCTCCGTGGACGTAGAAGGTCCAGCATATTCATCACCTTCAGGATTTGACATTATGGCATCACACTTCACTTCGTATGTCACCCTTACAGCATAAAAAGCCTGCAAAAATTAAAGTAGAGGCAGATTGCTAATAAGAGAGAGGAAATGAGACATTAAATAAACTTAGCTGTATTGTTTGACTCAGTAGAATTCCGGACAACATTTCAGATTTGAAGAGGCACTCAGGTTCGAGTCGTCCTGCCGGCCATACTGACTAAAGTTTTCCATTGTTTCCTCAGTTATACCAGGTGAAAAACGTACAGAACCTTGATTAATACTCGGGAAATTTCTTTATGCATCCTTTCCCTAACCTATCCTGCTGTAAATAATAAGATATATTTGCTCTAGGTGCTAATACAAAAACTTGAAAGAAAATTTACAACATTTAGAAGGAATTGAACAAGATAGTATCTATTCTTATATAGAAGTCAAAACACATTTTAACAGTTCAAGCACTACATAATACATCGGGCACAAATAAAGTTATACACACTGTAGTATGCAAATACCATTGTAACTTACAAGGTTTTACTGAGGTCGGTGGTTCAGTTATGACACCAGTAATGCCAATAAGCCTCATATGAGGCAGTTTGTTCTAAGTTGCTTATTTCACTACCCGTGAAAGTCTATGCCACAATATGCAACATGTTATCAATTTAGATACTAAATAATACAAAAATAATTTTTCTTACCTTAGTTGTTACTCCAACGTAAAATACAAATCTGATTTTTGTGAACACACGCACACGACGTTTTCTCCGCTTTTCCTGGCCAAGAATAACATGACGTCACTGCCTACCCCTGCTCTCTACCGTCAACACATTGAATACGTCTGCAGCCTCACACGAGTTCATTCTGCACGATCTGAGTCAAACCAAACAAATATATATCACACAGTTGGCTAGAAATAAGACCAGAATCAATACCATTTTCGGGCCTCATGTGAGATCTAAATCAACGAGAGGGTTAAGGATTTGCTTTCATTTATATCTTCATAACAGACTTATTTTGTAACATATACTCGTGATTTTATATATATATATATATATATATATATATACATACACACACACACACACACTCTCTCTCTCTCTCTCTCTCTCTCTCTCTCTCTCTCTCTCTCTCTCTCTCTCTCTCTCTCTCTTTCTGGGAATGGTTAATTGAATAATGTGTTGAGAAATTACAATAAAAATGTAAAGTTTGGCTATAAAATATACAGTAGAGGATAAGATTGCCGGAAATACAGACGTGTAGGCTTATACAAAAAATAAGCATTTTAGGCCTTGGACATTATGTAGTAAAAACAAATTGAAACCAGCGAATGCACAACATTTTTTAAAAAGTAAAAAACGAGAATGTACAATCACAATTGTATGTTTCAACAATTTCTTTCAATCCGTTTCGTTAATCTCGCCCTCATCTGTGACGCATTCACTGTCATCCTGCAGAACGTAGCACACGTGACACACAAATCCATCTTCTGTATCTTCCGGTATATGCTCCTTATGGTACTTCGGAATACAACGACTGTGGTATTTGCTGTGGCACAATCCGCATTCAAGCTCCATCCTTCCCGAAAAGAATGGCTGAAGACAGTGTTTGCTGGACATCACGTTGCTTCGTGCAGCTGATGATGAGTCGAAGTTCAGCCTCCTTGCGAGCATTCCATGTTGTAATGGTTTAGTCAGTCCTTTTGTCCTGTTCAAGGTAAGAAGTTGAAAGGCCACTTGTCTCCGTTGAACAATCGAGATGAACCTCATGCTTTGATTTCTTTGCAGGTGCTTTTCCTCTGCTTTTTAACTCTTGTTCCCTTCTTTCAGACATCTTCCTTGTTTGCATTTTGATCTTTCCTTGCTCAGCTAATTGCTTTTTTCTTTTTTCATTTTTTTCGTGCAAAATATCTTGGTATTTATGAGACGTTATTACAAACGGCAGTCTTTCTACGTTTCGTTTCTCCTTTCTTTAGGAGTTTCTGGCCATACTAAAACATCTTGCAGCAACGGATGTTCGGTGGTTCACTTTCTTGGAGTAGAGCCGGAACCTTATTAAAAAACATTTTCATCCATTGGTGGGTGTACTAGGGTTTACTTCACAAAGTGTATGAGCACCACTAACAGGATCTGAGTGGTTGAAATCATTGAGCTGAATGCCTGCAGAGGATACAGGTGAACCTTGTTGATTGTTCGCCTGCACCGACTGAAGGTTAACACATCTTTCTACCGACGACTTAGGTCACAATATGTTGCCATAAGCGATACAGTACATGGAATTCTTCGTTCTTATTTACAAGTTCTTGTTCAATATCAACTCGTGAAGTCTTCTCATTACATCAGTTCCTACTATACTTTCAAACTCGTTTTGGTTAATACTACATCCTTAGTTTGCTGATCACCACAGCGTATTTCTTGAACTGTTTGTCGTGGTTTTGCAACGCATTTAGTGTAATCTATGTCGTTGGGATCAAATGGGTGTAAACCGCATGCCCTAAATCCATTTTGTATACCAGAGGGCGAAATATAAGTTTCAACAGAGGAGCAAATTTAGCTTTCGTCAGAGACTAATTGATTCTGAAGTTGCCACTCTCGTAGCACTTGCTTCCACCCATCCTTCAATGGTTTAAAGACGGCAACGTCAGCTGGTTGCAATATTCTTGTTGAATTGGGGTACAGAGCAATGAGTTCAATTTGAAGCTTGCAGCAAAATTCGCTAAGTTGGTTCTCAGTGTAATGTTCAGGTTTGTACTGGTTATCTCAGATACAGTAGTCTCCTAGAAGACAATCTGTGCTACCCGGTGTACCGTTGCTTTCAAGATACATGAAACATCATTCTCAGCGGTTAAGTAGTGAATTTGGTTCAAAGTAAACAACACATATACATAGATAAGGAACTACTTATACACTTAACGAAAACGCAGCCAGGTTCATACTCTATGCTTTTCATTTGAAAAACATCGTATTTTCGTTGTACCTCTCCAACATTTTCCACGTAGTTCTGTATATGTATTTCCTGAACAACACACAACGCTCGTCAAAGTTCAGTCAGAGTGAGAATCTGACAACCATGTTTCTACCAATGCTGCAACACTTCTAATTATTTGATAGAATATTACAATGTTGTTAAAAATTTCACTGCTTCGTGTTACTATTCTAAAGCGTTCTAATGACGTGCACATAGAGTAAGCAGTGTGTACTTAAAGTGTCGCTCTAGGTTTAAATACGAAATTTAACTGTAGGGTGATGACCATTTCCTGTTTGCTATTCTTGCTGCGAGAGGGTACATTCTAGTTCTAGCACAGTGAACAGTAAACACTTCCGTTTAATCCATTTATTTGGATATTTGCTTCTTAGGAGACGAACTATTAAAATTGTTACGGGACTTGAGCATAATTTGGGCACTAGAACCGAATCACACTTGATTACTTTAGGAACTCAAACACACATAGTTGTTTATACGCTGAAGTTCGTGGAAGGTCAAGAGTTCGTTCGATGTTCAGGCGCACTGTTGGGGTCCTGGCTGGAAGTTCCTCGCTGACGCCGGGTCGAAGACTGGAATAGTCTCTGGTTCGAAGTTACTGCCAAACACATAGAAGATTGGCCACTCGTGTCCTCTGCGGGATTCCAACTCTAGTCTCTTTAACGAAAGACTAAGGTTACTCGTATGCCCTGTTCTGGCATAGGGACTCTCGGAATTGTCTTTGATGGACAGATGGATTGTCCAATTTATCGCGCTTGTTCGTATCCCGTCTGGCCGGTCACATAATATGACACTCAGAAGATTACCGACTCCGTAAGATTAACTGACGATAGCTTGAAAATTGTCCAAGATGAAACTGCGGGAAACTCCCGAAATTTGGGCTTACATCTCCTTTCTTCTAGGAGAGCAAGCCAGAAGCAAAAGTCTTTGCTAATCGCGAAACTACCGAACTAATGCCAGTGGAGAGTAACGGGTCTCGATTGCTTAAAAGTTTGTTTTTATGATTTACGTAAATCTGGGATTGAGCTGAACTTCGATTGCCTTGTCAGCTACTTCTGTCCTGGCTATTTCTGGTTGTTTCTCGTGTATAATATTAGAGTTTGCAATATTTGATAGCTCTATCGTTGGACTTGCACGGATTCATGGAAACTGAAATAACCTCCCGTTGCTGAAGCCTAACTCCTGGATTCATTAGTCAGCTAGACCTTTAAACAATTGACACTTCGGCAGATGTTTAATAAAACATTGTCATTACTTATTGAACATGAGTTTGCAATATTACTGAATTTCTTCTAAGCATGATATACTACAGGGTTGACTTTGTCTTTGAGCATAGTCTTTAAGAAATGACATATTAAGTCCTATTCTTGAGTTGCTACGTCATTTTCTTTTTCTAATCTGACTCATTGCTACTCTGAGGGTGGTTTGGGTTCTGACTTTAAGGTATGTGTTTACCAAAGGTTACCGGGAGCCTACTTGTACTAAAATTTTCTCCACAATATATTATTTGTTTTGTTTTTGTTCTTAAATGTTGATATTCTAAAAGGGAAAATCTAGAGAAAAGAAATCTTTTGAAATAAATGTCCAGTTTTTGCTATATTTTACAACACATTCATTGGTAGTAATTATAACTTCGTTTTTGTTAACACTGAACATTATTAGCAACAGCCATATTATTATCCATCCTCAGAGTCAATCGTAAAATAATTCCACAAATGTTCGTAATTATTTATGAACTATGAGATGAGAACCCATGTCAAAATGTTAACTTTCAGTATCTGAATGGGATGTGAAAATATTGAATCCGCTACCTGCGATTTTCTTCCGCCGTTGCTGGAGGGTGACGACTTGTCAATGTTGGGAATCAGTCGTGAAGCCAAACACAGCGAATGGTAGGGAGAGGAGCAGGTATCTTGATCTTATTTCAGAGCTTTCTAATATTGCCTAACAGCTCCCTTTCTAGCTTCTTTCAAATGGAACTGGAGACTGTTACGTTCATTTCTGACCCATAGGGGTAGTCCTGCTCAATGTAAATGTTCGTCTCTTAGTTTCTTCCTGTTTTGTAGAGCAATTTCTTTCTTATTACTCAAAAATGTTCATATTATAGTTTCTAAGTAACTTTCGAATGTTATTTCTATTCTTTCCTGACAATCTTTTGTTATCAGTTTTTCCAAAATGTTATTTAATTTCTGATAAAGCGCGGAAGGCATTAACGCAGCCTTGTACTAATCTTAGTGGCAAACTTTGAACTGAAAATTATTACAACTAAAAATGTTCTTTTTGTAATTTAAATAACTATTGTTTCTAAAGGAATAAATTAGTAGCATTTATTTTTTTAAAAATCTGAATCATACAATATTCTACATAAAAAGTCAAACTATACTTTCATACAAGATAGTACACACTCATCGTCAATTCAACTTGAGGAGGAAACAAAATGTGTCTGGGCAACACAAGTCACTCATTATCTTCCTCTTCTGCTGTCATAATTATTTCTAAAATTTGACTGTGCGCATCCTAAGACGTTTGTTCTTTAAGCGATCTAGTTTTGATGCTACATAGTCAGCAAAATATTGAGACTCTGATGCTGGTCTTTTGTTTTGTTTTTAGGTAGTTCGTTATTTCGTTCAGCGCTTCAACTGATTTTTCTTTCACAGATAAGTTATTCATTGTTTCCTTAATTTTCTTTCTTGGCTGGGGCGTCATGCCTTCAGACGTTGATGGAGATGTCTCCTCGATCAGCTCAAGAGTTAGTGTGTAGAATGTTTCAATTTCATACTCTTCACTTTCATTTTCTAGTTCATCTTCAGGAAGCGATACTTGGGCTGCGAGTTCCGGAATGTCGGCGGAGAGTTCCTGCAAAATCAGTGTGATATTAGGAGCAAAAAGTGGAATGTTGAAAAGATAAAGACTTCGCATACCTTTCATAGTCATCTGTATTTCAAAAGCACAGAACGTGTCAAAAAGATCAGGAATACTAGGTGGTAACGTAATGCATTGACAAACTTCAAGAGATGATATTTCATTAAAAAAATTCTTAGACCTGCTCGACACGGAAACATTTATGCTACAATAAATCCTAGCGCTAGCAGTAGTACCAATGTACAGGCCCGTAGTCAGCCGAAAACTTTTGGGGAACAACTCGATATATCAAGCGTATTTCCTTTGCGGAACGATTTAAAAAATCGTGGTTGCATGAACGAACGTGTGGTTTACTTTTTATTAGTGAAAGAAACTGTCATTGCCCGGTTAGATGGAGTGATTACGTTTATCATGTGTATTCATACAGAAAGTCGTCTTGTTCGTGTTCATTTCTACCCACATTTACTCCAGAGAGTATCTGGGAGTTCGCTCCTTCCTTTAAGCGTCCATTGTACAAGGCGTCCGTTAAGCGTCCATTAGCTGAGTTATTTGATTGCCCAGCTTATGACGTTACAATCCGCTGGCTGTCAAATGTCTCAGCTAAAATTGAATTCATATTTTTAACTTCAGTTCACAGAGTTTCATAAGCACCAGTGAGCCTACTTTTCAAAATTGTTATATTGTATTTCGTCTTTCCATCATTTTCAAAAAACGAAAAAAATGGTGGGAGAGCGTGAAAACGCTTGTACTTCTAGCATTCATCAAATCACAGGCAATACTGCAGATTGGCTAACCATTCTATTCTAAAAGAGTACGTTGCCCACTTATTTTGAAATTCAGTTCAATCTTCTTCATTGCACTACCTGAAACAAAAAAAAGGTTACTCATTACTCATAAATTCGGATTTTAAGAGGGCGCCTCGCTCCAACCCTCCCATTTTTAGCATTTTTCAAAATATTTAAGAAACTAAGAGTATTATCAAAAATGTAAATTCATAGCGCACTAGAACTTACGAATTACTATGGAATGCAATGGACAGCGATCTCGAGTTCGTGTCCATTGACGAGTGATACGTTTTCAAAGATGATGACGTCATTATTTAATTGAAGTCTGAAAACTCTTCAATCGACAAGATTGGATGGAGCGAGGAGCCCTCTTAAGAATTTATTTTTGAAAAACGGTCAAATCAGTTAAGCAAGTGCTAAACAGAATTAGCCCTAGAGCCTAGCAGTTAAGATTTTTTTTTCTTTTAAAACAGTAGGCTGTTAGAGAATCTGTTCGGTAGAAACGTTTCCAAAATCTACATCAAATGTTTTAAGGAATATTTCGAAAATCTGAAAATAAGACGGGAAATGAATGAAATTTAAAACATGAACTTCCTTATTCATTAAAAGTTGCTGCTCAAATTTGTTATTAATAATTATATTAACAATGTTTCTTAATTGTTACTTTTGTAATTCTCTTTTTATAACAAAGAAGACAGAATGTATATGAATATTACTGAAGGTAATGAGCATGTTAGTGTCTTGTTAAACTTGTGCATATTGAAAGTTTTGTTACCAGTAATAAACAGTTAAACTTATTACAAAGTGTTTGTTTCTTCCCTCCTGCATTTTTTTGTTCCTGGTGGCAACGTTAGTACTAACGGAAACGCGCGTTTCTTAGGTAAGTAAGTGGCAGGAAAATAATCGCGGCTGTTTTGTAGGGCGTAAGCCAAGTAAAATTTCCTGTCTGAGCAATGATGTTTAATTTTTCTTTTTAGTTATTTACAAGAAACTAAATTAGCAGAACCCTTTAACTCTGTAGTTTTTGTACGTTATCGTCTTTCATGTTGTGTATGGCGTATATACACACCTACTTGGAAATGCTTCAAAAATGTGTATGGCGTATGTATGCGCCTACTTGGAAATGCTTCAAAAATGTGTATGACGTATATAT